>CAIGQQ010004820.1:2738890-2752520 GCA_903798035.1 Danio albolineatus | reverse complement strand
GTTTCTAGGGTGTTGCTAAGGTGTTGCCATGCAGTAATTAAGGTGTTTTTGGCTGGTTTCTAGGGTGTTGCTATGCAGTTGTGGGTGGTCCAATGTCCAATGTGTTGTGGGTTGTTACTAAGGTGTTGCTATTTTGTTCTAGGTAGTCTGTCCCAACTTTGGTGTGCAGTTGTTAGGATGTTATGGGTGGTTTCTATGGCATTGCTACTGTGTTTTTGCTAGTTGCTAGCATATTGCTGTGCAGTTGCTATGGTGTTCTGGGTTGCTGCTAGATTATTGTTGGGGTGTTCGGAGTTGTTTCCAAGGTGTTGCTTTCCTTCAGTTTTGTTGTGCAGTTGTTAATTTGTTCTGGGTCAATTTCAGGGTGTTGCTAAGCAGTTGTCAAGGTGTTCTTGGAAGTAGCTAGGGCATTGCTATGGTGTTTTAGATAGTTACTAGGATATTGCTGTAGCATGGTTCCTATTTTGTTCTTGCTGTGGTTATGATGCTCTGGCTGGTTGCTGTGGGGAGTTTCTATGCAGTTGTTAGGTTGGTTGCTAAGGTGATGCAATTGTGTTCTGGGTAGTCAGTCCAACTTTGTTGTGCAGTTGTTAAGATGTTCTGGGTGGTTTCCAGGGTGTTTGCTATGCAGATGCTCGAGATGTTCTGGATGATTTCCATGGAGTTGTTAGGGTGTTTTGGGTTTTCTAGGAAATTGCCAAAGTGTATTGAGAAATTTCTAATTGTTTTCTGCATGTCCAGAGTCTTTTAAACAAGGTTTTATCACTATGAGCACTAGTGCTTGTGAAACCCCATTAACTACAGTCATCTCCAGCTCTTGTTTTGAAAATATTAGGTCAACATCTTTGAAAAAAAGAAAAATGGAAGAATCTCCCGAGCCAGAACATCATTGTTCACATTTGCGCTGTGCTTTTAGCGATGTCTTGTCTTGCACTTACCAATCTGTAATGCACAATGGCCCTCGTGAGCAGTACTGATGCTTTCTTTCATCTTTGTTGTGCAGTTGTTCATTTGTTCTGGGTCATTTTCAGGGTGTTTCTAAGCAGTTGTCAAGGTGTTCTTGGAAGTAGCTAGGGCATTGCTATGGTGTTTTAGATAGTTACTAGGATATTGCTGTAAAGGTATTCAGCATAGTTCCTATGTTGTTCTTGCTGATTTGTCAGACATAGATTTAGTGTTGTTAGGATGCTCTGATTGGTTTCTATGGGGAGTTTCTATCCAGTTGTTAGGGTGTTAGGTTGGTTGCTAAGGTGTTGCAGATGTTTTCTGGGTAGTCTGTCCAACTTTGTTGTGCAGTTGTTAGGATGTTCTGGGTGGTTTTCAGGTTGTTTGCTATGCAGATGCTCGAGATATTCTGTGAGGTTGCTAGGGCATTGTTATATTATTCTGCTAGTTGCTAGATTGTTCGGGGTGGTTCTAAGGATCTTGCTTTGCAGTTGCTAAGATGTTGTGAGTGGTTTCCAGAGTGTTGCTAAGCAGCTGCCCAAGGGTTCTGGGTGGTTGCTAGGGCATTGCGACTGTGTTTATTCAAGTTGCTAGCTTATTCCTCTACAGTTGTTATGGTGTTCTGGGTTGCTTCTTGATTATTCTTGGTGTGTTCGGAGTTGTTTCCAGGGTGTTGCTAAGCAGTTGCCCAAGATGTTCTGGGTGGTTTCTATGGCATTGCTACTATGTTTTTTTTAGTTACTAGCTTATTGCTGTGCAGTTGCTATGGTGTTCTGGGTTGCTGCTAGATTATTGTTGGTGTGTTCAGATTTGTTTCCAGGGTGTTGATGAGCAGTTGCCCAAGATGTTCTTGTTGGTTTCTATGGCCATGCTACTGTGTTTTCATTAGTTACTAGCATATTGCTGTGCAGTTGCTATGGTGTTCTGGCTGGTTGCAAGATCATGTTGGGGGTATTCTGGATAATTTCCATGGAGTTGTTTGGGTGTTCTGGGTTTTCTAGGAAATTGCTAGAGTGTATTGAGAAATTTCTAAGTGTTTTCTGCATGTCCAGAGTCTTTTGAACAAGGTTTTATCACCATGAGCACTAGTGCTTGTGAAACCCCATTAACTACAGTCGTCTCCAGCTCTTGTTTTGAAAATATATGGTCAACATCTTTGAAAAAAAAATGGAAGAATCTCCCGAGCCAGAACATCATTGTTCACATTTGCGCTGTGCTTTTAGCGATGTCTTGTCGTGCACTTACCAATCTGTAATGCACAATGGCCCTCGTGAGCAGTACTGATGCTTTCCTTCAGCTTTGTTGTGCAGTTGTTCATTTGTTCTGGGTCATTTTCAGGGTTTTTCTAAGCAGTTGTCAAGGTGTTCTTGGAAGTAGCTAGGGCATTGCTGTGGTGTTTTAGATATTGCTGTAAAGGTATTCAGCATTCCTATGCTGTTCTTGCTGATTTGTCAGACTTAGATTTAGTGTTGTTAGGATGCTCTGGGTGGTTTCTGTGGGGAGTTTCTATGCAGTTGTTAGGCTGGTTGCTAAGGTGTTGCTGTTGTGTTCTGGGTTGACTGTCTAACTTTGTTGCTCAGTAGTTAGGATGTTCTGGGTGATTTCCAGTGTGTTTGCTATGCAGATGCTCAAGATGTTCTGTGAGGTTGCTAGGGCATTGCTAAAGTATTTTTACTAGTTGCTAGAACATTGTTCGGGGTGGTTTTAAGGATGTTGCTATGCAGTTGCTAAGATGTTCTGAGTGGTTTCCAGAGTGTTGCTAAGCAGCTGCCCAAGGCCTCTGGGTGGTTGCTAGGGCATTGCTACTGTGTTTTTGCTAGATGCTAGCATATTGCTCTACAGTTGCTATAGGGTTCTGGCTGGCTGCTAGATCATTGTTGGGGTGTTCGAAGTGGTTTCCAGGGTGTTCCTAAGCAGTTGCCCTAGGTGTTCTGGGTGGTTTCTATGGCATTGCTATTATGTTTTCATTAGTTACTAGCTTATTGCTGTGCAGTTGCTATGGTGTTCTGGGTTGCTGCTAGATTATTGTTGGTGTGTTCGGAGTTGTTTCCAAAGTGTTGCTAAGCAGTTGCCCAAGATGTTCTGGGTTATTTCTATGGCATTGCTACTGTGTTTTCATTAATTACTATTGCTGTGAAGTTGCTATGGTGTTCTGGCTGGTTGCAAGATCATGTTGGGGGTATTCTGGATGATTTCCATGGAGTTGTTAGGGTGTTCTGGGTTTTCTAGGAAATTGCCAAAGTGTATTGAGAAATTTCTAATTGTTTTCTATATGTCCAGAGTCTTTTGAACAAGGTTTTATCACTATGAGCACTAGTGCTTGTGAAACCCCATTAACTACAGTCGTCTCCAGCTCTTGTTTTGAAAATATTAGGTCAACATCTTTGAAAAAAAGAAAAATGGAAGAATCTCCCGAGCCAGAACATCATTGTTCACATTTGCGCTGTGCTTTTAGCGATGTCGTGTCGTGCACTTACCAATATGTAATGCACAATGGCCCTCGTGAGCAGTACTGATGCTTTCCTTCAGCTTTGTTTGTTTTTGGGGTTTTTTGGTATTTTACCATTCCACCTCTTTCTCCTCCAGTCATGTTTCCGCCGGTCTTCTCGTCATTACGCAGAGAGAGCGAGCGGGGCTCTGCTTTTTCTCCGCTGGCGCTCTGAAGTCTTCCTCCTTGAGTCCCATCAGACCTGCTTCAGATTAAAGAGCGGGCTGGAAAGTGCTTCCTCTTTGGCAAAAGAGCAAAAGCCCATCAATACAATGGAGCAGCTCTCAAGGTCTTTCTCTGCCTCTCTCTTACAAATATAATGCCACGTTCCCGTCGATATTATTGAGATGCGGCGCGTAAACGCAGGCCCTCTCTCCCATTTCTTTTAACCTGTTAATGTGTATTGATTGTAGTCCCAGCATGCAGGAGTGAATGTGCTTCTGTTGGACTGACGGATCTGACTCTTCAAGCTTTCAGAGTTTCTCCTCTTTTATCAAAGCTCGGAGCGGACACTATTTGGGCTTTTTTTCCAGGCTGGTGTTGATTTATTTATTCCTTTTTACCAACGCATTACAATAAAAGAGCGCGTCTCAGTATGAATGATGATTTCCACATGAGCAGAGTCAAAAGGAAAGGTTTTCTTGGAGTACTTTCTGCTTTGAGCCGTCCATGCATTGACTCCGCATCGATCTGTTAATGCACCGTATTCATGTTTCTGCTGCTTATTTTGTCTCGACGTTTTCTGACACGTCCTTATGCGGTTCTCACTGTTGTCCAGCGAAAATGGAAAGAGCTTGTAGAAAGGATATTTGTGTTGGTGAAGTACGGATACTTTCAACACAATCGAGATCCAAAATCAGCTGAAACGACGACATCTCGAGTTTTTATAGGTTATTTTTTTGTGCCTAAAGAAATGTCTAGAATATTTTTTTTCACAATTGTCACAATCTATGACATACACACATTATTTATTTTTGTAGTATGCTGTTTTTATTTCATTTTCGCCAGCATGGACCACGCCACACTTTGAGCTAGACTTTATTGTAGGGATGTAGGGATGAAAGAGATGGTAAGGGAACTGTGGAATGAAGGGGAAGGGAAGTAAGGATACACAGTGAATGGTAGGTAGGTTAATCAGAATGTCCTACGATGATGCCTAGAGACTCAGAGTGGGGGTACTGTCTCTGTAATATTTTGGTAGAGTGACTGGACCCCCTGATTCAGCCTAGGAGGGAGGAGAGGGTTGTAGGGATTGTTAATGGGGAGGAAATGGAGGGAGGATGGGTTCGAGAGAATGTGAAGAACAGTGCTAGAGGCTGATCTTCCTTAAATAAGTTTTGGGGAGTAGGTGATTAGTTAAGGAGGCAAAGTGAGTTGTGGTCCCACTGCCGAACATTGTTAATTTTTTTTGCTTTATAATTGTTTGGTCATTTTTTTATGAAGTATACATTTCTGAAAAGGTTTAACTTATAAAAAATTTATTTTGTTTTTAATTTTATCAATACATTTTTTAAAATGTGTCCATTATTTTATTTTCAATTATTTTATTCATTTTGATTATTTTTTTTATTATTTTGATTAAATTTTAATTATTTTATTTGTTAAAATTTTTACAAATACTATAAACATTTATTTATAATACATCTGACACTATTTGCTTCAAATTAAAAACAAATGACAGATAAAAAGCTGAAGCAAAATTAATGAATGAATAATCCCCTTGCTGCAATTCATATTGACATGGTGGAGCTTCACATATAAGACCCACTTAACAGGATAAACTAAACCTGGCTCATTCTGAAAATGTAACCCTGTATACATTTTTGGAGAGTACCAAATATCTCAGGAGGTACTTTTTTTTTTTTTAGCAGGTTTTTTTTTTTTGTTCACGAATCCACCAGAGGACGCTGTGTATGCTTTTTGAGATCTAAAATTTCTTTCATGAGTGCCGTTCGCACCTGCTCTTCTCACGTAAATCCACCAGAGGCCGCTGTCGACTGACCAACCCTCCTTCTTCCATAAACCCAAATAATAGTGTTTTCAAATGCACCGATTTACCAGCGCCCACCCCTTCCCTAATCCGAATCTACAGTTTAAAAAAAGCAATCCAGAAAAAGAAAAGCTCTCGCCTGATTTCTACCATGTTTTCAAATTTATTACATTCTCACCCTGTTATTTACTTGTTTATTTTATATTTTGGCTTCTGTTTTTGTTTTACCTGCTTTCTGGAGCCGTTCTTTGCCGGACTCAAACACCGTTGTCGAGGTCAACTCCTCCCTGTGTCTCAAGTCCGCCAACGTGTTAGGTGAGCTAACTGGACAAACTGGTAACAGCATGCGTAAAACATGCTGGATAAGTTGGCGGTTCATTCTGCTGTGGCGACCCCAGATTAATAAAGGGACTAAGCTGAAAAGAATGAATGTTTCTGAAGACCGCAGAGTGATGCATAAAAATAATGACTTCGAAAAATTGATTAAGTAGTATGTGATGTATGTTAAAGTGTGCCCCCTAAAAGTACAAGTGGCCCCTGCCCGGCCCCCCAGTTAGGCCCAATCCCAATTCTATTTTTGTACCCCTTCCCCTTGGCCCTTACAACCGAGGGTTAAGGGAAGGGCTTCAAAACTTACCCCTAAGAATTGGGACAGCACTTCAACACCTGCACACGTCATCATATGTCATCGCGATCTCTTGCTTCATATGAGATCAGACGATCACGACTGCTGGAGTTATTCCAGTTGTGTTATTTTTTGGTGTTTATCTTCAGGAAATCACTGAAGGCGTATATTATGTTATCAGGACGATCTAATGTGGCGATAAGATCAGAAGTGTACTGTGTATTTACACAGTGGCCATATTTATCTATGTAAACACACGAAAACAACATTAACATTATAGCAGACACTGTAAAAGCTCATTCCCAGACACTAGACATTACTGAAAGGGTATTCCAGTGTAATTGTGTGTCAGAATGTTGTGGGACTGCTGTACATGAGTTATGATTATGGATTATAGATCGCAAAATTTAGCGTTTTTTTTTTATTATTATTATTAAAGCATGGCGGTAAAACTCGAACGCGGTTATGAATATATTAAAACATGTTTATTTGTCGTAAAAATTCATAATAATGACAAAAAATACTAATTTGTGGATCTCCTTACTTCCGGGTTCAGCTATCCTGCTTTTGTGGCAGGTGTATTCTGGGAAATTTTGTTACCCCTCTGTTTTAAGTGTGGTCCTGAAAAATCTTCGTTCGAAGGGGTCTATACCCCTTGCCCTTAGCCCTACGCCTTCAAGCTAAAGAGAACTGGGACGCCACTACTCCTTGACGTGAACGCGCAAAACAAGAAGTAGGGGGAAGGGGTAAGGGAAAGGGCTAAGGGGTAGAATTGGGATTGGGCCTTACTCTGGTCTAGAACCGCCACTGACCGTGACAGCTACATTTTCAGAATGAGTCTGTTGCAACAAACACCAACACTTGACATCAAGTACACAAACAAAAACTGAAACTAAATCATTTATAAAAACTAAAAGAATAAATTATTATAATAATAATAATCCATCAATCCACCACATTTATTACGTAACCGAATTTCTTCAGGCACAAAAGTAAACATATAATGATTCATGGAACATCTTAGGCCGTCGCCCAAGGGGCTTGCATTCAGGTAAATGCATTGACATGAATAAATCTTCTTTAAACAGCATGTAAAAATGTCCTGCAGTAAACATACAGCAGCATATGCTCATCATTTACGCTCTGACATGGTGCTAAAGCAGGAACACACACTTCTCTCTGCAGTCTCTTCCTGTGGCGTGAGTGTTCCTCTCTTCTTTCTTCCTCCGCTATCTGAGATTCCTGTCTTATATCCTGGTGGACATGAAAGGCCGCGGGATGCAAAAACCAGACGAATCCCTGGAGTCCTGCGGGCAGATGGAGCGGGAGCAGTGAAGGACGGGAATGTCGTCGGCAAGAAAAAGAGATCATTCTGTGCAGATGAAACAAACGTGTGAGGATGAGAGAGGTGTGTGTGATCTGCACTCACACACGCATACACACACCACAGCTCGGAGTAACAGCAGTGATTCAGAAAAACACAGGAGGAACGAAAGGTGCTTGTAGTTTAGCACCGTAAATAATTTAGTGCATGAAACTGATGCTGATGTTCATTACACTAAAGTTTGGGGTCAGTATACACTCACCGGCCACTTTATTGGGTACACCTTACTACAGTAGTAACGGGTTGGACCCCCTTTTGCATTTAGAACTGCCTTAATCCTTCGTGGCATAGATTCAACAAGGTACTGGAAAGATTCCTCAGAGATTTTCCCCCATATTGACATGATAGCATCACAGTTGCGGCATATTTGTCGGCTGCACATCCGTGATGCGAATCTCCCGTTCCACCACATCCCAAAGGTGCTCGATTGGATTGAGTTCTGGTGACTGTGGAGGCCATTTGAGTACAGTGAACTCATTGTCACGTTCAATAAACCAGTATGACATGATTCATGCTTTATGACATGGAGCGTTATCCTGCTGGAGGTAACCATCAGAAGATGGAAAAACTGCGGTAATCAAGGGATGGACATGGTCAGCAACAATACTCAGGTAGGCTGTGGCGTTGACATGATGCTTAATTGGTACTAATGGGCCCAAAGTGTGCCAAGAAAATATCCCCCCCACACCATTACACCACCAACTGCTGATACAAGGCTGTTGTTGATGCCAAATTCTGACCCGACCATCCGAATGTTGCAGCAGAAATCGAGACTCATCAGACCAGGCAACGTTTCTCCAGTCTTCTATTGTCCGATTTTGGTGAGCCTGAATAAATTGTAGTCTCAGTTTCCTGTTCTCAGCTGACAGGAGCAGCACCCGGTGTGATCTTCTGCTGCTGTAGCCTATCTGCCTCAAGGTTGTCCGTGTTGTGCGTTCAGAGATGCTCTTCTGCAGACCTCGGTTGTAGCGAGTGGGTATTTGAGTTACTGTTGCCTTTCTATCAGCTGGAACCAGTCTGGACATTCTCCTCTGACCTCTGGCATCAACAAGGCATTTGCGCCCACAGAACTGCCGCTCACGGAATATTTCTCTTTCTCAGACCATTCTCTGTAAACCCTAGAGATGGTTGTGGGCGAAAAACCCGGTAGATCAGCAGTTTCTGAAATACTCAGACCAGCTCGTCTGGCACCAACAACCAGGCCATGATCAAAGTCACTTAAATCACCTTTCTTCCCCATTCTGATGGCCACACTGTAGCAGATCATCTTGACCATGTCTATATGCCTAAATGCATTGAGTTGCTGCCATGTGATTGGCTTATTAGAAATTTGCGTTAACAAGCAGTTGGACAGGTGTACCTAATAAAGTGGCGGGTGAGTGTATATGCACATACATTTATGCAATGTGAAGATAACCGCTCTAGTTAGGAATTATAAGCATTTGGACAATATATTTTGAAAATATATTTCAATATAATCAACTGTTTCACATATATGTGAATATATAGCACTTTTGTATGGGGACTTGCCTCACTTATATACAGTTCAAGCAAAATCATTCACCCTCCTGTGAATTTATATATATATATAACAAAAGCTGTTATTAAATATTAAATATATATATATATTTTAAGGTCAATATTATTAGCCCCCTCAAGTAATTTTTTTCTCTCGATTGTTTACAAAACAATTCATCGTTAATCAATGACTTGCCTAATTAACCTAGTTAAGTCTTTAAATGTCACTTTAAGCTAAATACTAGTATCTTGAACAATATCTAGTCCAATATTATGTGCTGTCATCATGGTAAAGACAAAATAAATCATTTATTAGAAATGAGTTATTAAAACTATCATGTTTAGATATGTGTTGAATCTTCTTTCTGTTAAACAGAAATTGGGGGAAATATACAGGGTAACTAATAATTCAGGCTTTAACTGTATTAGTAGACATTACATAAAACATTAGGTCATGAAAATTTACTTAAAAATCCTGGAACTTTACTAGTAATATGTGTATGAACCTTGTATGTTTTTCGAATGATAAACAATTATGATCCGAAGATCTTCAGCTTCTAATAATAAACCCAAACTCTTCATTTGTTCGTGTCGTGACTTTAACATTAATTCTTTCCTTTTTCCTTAGCTTAGTCTTTATTTCAGGGGTCGTCACAGCGAATGAACCACCAAGTATTCCAGCATGTTTTACGCAGTGGATGCCAGCTGCAACCCAATACTGGGAAACGTCAATACACACTCATTCACAAACACACTCATAGACTATGGTCAATTTAGTTTATTCAGTTATTCAAAACCCCTATAGATCATGTGTTTGGACTGTGGGGGAAACCGGAGCACCCGGAAAAAACCCACACGAACACGGGGAGAACATGCAAACTCCACACAGAAATGCCAACTGACCCAGCCGGGACTCAAACCAGTGACCTTCTTGCTGTGAGGCGATAGTGCTAACCACTGAGCCACCATGCCACCCATTGTAAGTATCTTTAAACATTTTAAACAATCTCTGATGAATTCCCGCTCACTCACCTGTGTTTCTTCATGGCTTTATGTTATTCAGGTCTCCTTGACTGATTTTCTGCTCTGTGGAAGTAGTTTCTTCACTCATTTTGTCGCCTGCCAGGTGAAAATCAGCCTGGCTGATATCTTTCGCTCTATCACTATCAGTGTAAGTGTGAAGTGTAAGAAGGCTGTTTGATTTACTGCTGTGCAGTCTTCATCACTCTGTGGGATATGCATTTGCAAACATACTGTAAGATCAGTGGAAAAACCTGCTCACATCTACATTTTTTGTGCAAAAGAAAACAAAATTCACTGCAGTTAACCACTGAAACAAACAATCGTGGGAGCAAAACACACAATTTGAAGGCATTTAAGACTTTAACACATATTTACACATAATACACACCCCCTAGTTTTTCCCGATTTTGCGATCGCGGACGCAAAATCGACATTTTTTTCACAACAAAATTGCACAATTCTTAAAGAGTCACTATTATGCACTATATAGGGTCATATTTTTGTTTTGGCGGTCTCCAACAACATGCTGATATGCATGCAAGACCAAAAAACACTTTCATTATTGTTTCATTTATTTTTAGCTAATCCCAGCAACTACCGTATGAATCGTTCAGCGAATCGTTTCCAAACCTCTCCTTAGCGCGATGCTAATCTGCACTGATTGGTCTGATGACCCAGTCTATTGCGGTTGGTCAACTGTGTTCAGTGTGAGACGTGAGACAGCGTGAGACAGCGTGGCCACCATGGCCAATCAACAATTTTGAAGTAGTCAGAGTGCAGAGTGTATGTGTGAGCCCAATGCAGGAGTGCATTAAAGCAGTGCAGTTTAACACCAGCATATTTCTCTATTCTTAACCAAAACACACATGCAGTATTAATCCACACAGTGGCAAAAGCTGAACTATATTGAAACTTGACCGCCACATGTGCGTAGGAACAGCTGATGGTGGCCATAGCATCGACAAACGGCAGAGGATCGAGAGCTCACAAACCCATTTAAATACGTAAACAAAGCAGCATGTGTCGTATTTTCAACGAGGCTTTAGAACCGAAATGAGAATATAAAAAGTTAACCACATACAGTACAGGCCACGTGGAGCGGTTACAAGTAACAAAACACCATTAAATACATAATATGCAAGTCACACTTACTTACACTTGTGAAATGGAGGAAGAATCTGGCCCATGAACTGTGTCAGAGCTTGACAGGAACTTTACAGTACAAAGTCTCATACCTCAATAGTCATTGTTTGGCTTCCTCTTTTTCTTTCAACAGTGCTTGTGGGCGGGGCCAGCCGGGGGGTTCAATTTTCCCGATTCTGTGAGCGCAACAAACGGGCAGGGCTTGAGTTCCGTATCGACGTCACGCTTGCACGGCTCATTATTGAACCGATTCATTCGAACCACAATTTGGCCGTTCCGTGCCTTTGATGCGATTGCAAAAAAAGTGTGAGCAAACATCTAGCAAACGGAGCAATGGAACGAACAGAAAATTATTTGTGCTTTACATGCGTGGCTGGTATTATGATGTGCGTCAAATCGATAAATGATTTCGCTTAACTCTTTCCCTGCTGTTGATGAGAGAAAACGCTTCCCTGCCAATGATGAGTTTTAGGTGTATTACGGTAGGGCAGGGATCACCAAACTTGTTCCTGGAGGCCCGATGTCCTGCAGATTTTAGCTCCAACCCTAATCAAACACACCTGAACAAGCTCTCACTAGGTATACTTGAATCATCCAGGCAGGTGTTTTGAGACAAGTTGGAGCTAAGTTTGAGACAAGTTGGACACCGGACCTCCAGGACCGAGATTGGTGATCCCTGCGGTAGGGGAAGCCTATCGAAGGGAGAAAGATAAATAAGATTGTGGATTAAAGTAAGAGTCATACAACCTTTTCTTTGGCTTAATCCTCACTTTTTTTTTTACATCTGTTTTAGATCTTGTCTTGACAAGAGACCAAAATAAAAAGCTTTTTTTATGATTTGTGTCATGAACATTGCACATCTAGCACAGGACGCCACCTTATGTCGAAAATAAGATTTACTCTAAATAATTGAAATGACTCAAACACTTGCAGGACCAGGTTAAAATGTTTAAAATACGTCTAAAAGTGTTTTATTTCATTATTCTGGTGGCACGGTGGCTCAGTGGTTAGCACTGTCACCTAACAGCAAGAAGGTCACTGGTTCGAGTCCCAGCTGGTCCAGTTGGCAATTCAGTGTGGAGTTTGCATGTTCTTCCCATGTTGGCATGTGTATGTGTGATTCCCAGTACTGGTTTGCTGCTGGAAGGGCATCCGCTGTATAAAACATATGCTGGAGTAGTTGGTGGTTCATTCCGCTGTGGTGACCCCTAATAAATAATGGACTAAGCTGAAGGAAAATTAATGAATAAATGTCATTATTTTTATATTCGTGATCTAGCATCACTGTAGTACATTTCAGCGCTGGACCGCCACTCAACAAACCAGCATGATAAAACACTGCCACATTCAGGTTCATCTGTTTCAGATCAAACTAAACCTAAAGTGAACCTCTTGTGCTTTTTGGAATATCACCTTTCATGCAGCGTGTGATGTACAGTAGCTGATTGTGAATCTATTGAAGGTCTGCGATGGTTTAAAGATGAATATAGAAAAACTGAACTGCTGAAACGAGCTGTCAGCAATACAAGTCTAAGTTCTGTCATTGATATTTGCTGAAATGGTGAAAAGGTGTCCACCAGTCTCACCTTCCAGTTTTGGGAATTTCACTTTAAAAGTGTTGCAAAACATTTTTCTTTATTTTTGCAGAAATGTGGACGTGTGCATGTTTTTCCAGTGAGCATTGGAGGACACTTTGGTTAGGAAACGCAAAAAGGAGGTTTTAAGCACGCAAAATAGCAAACATGTAAAACAGCCTTTAGTTTTTTTTTCAAAATGTTCTGTTTACTTACATTTAATGATATTATTTACTTTACATTTCGTTAATTTCATGTGTGTTGCCTTGATGGTGTTTAGTAGTTGTGTGAATGACACTGAGTGTCTTCTATACAGACCCCCTAGTTTTTCACGATTTTTTTTTTTTTTTGTGATTTTTGGCGCTAAAAAATTAGTGGTGGTATTTCACAGAAATTCTCTGACAATTTAGCAATTAAAAAAAAATCTATATAAATATTATTTATATATATATATATATATATATATATATATATATATATTTATTTATATATATAGTATATATATATTATATTGATTAGGCTTAAGGCTGATTCATACTTCTGCGTCAAGAGCACGCGTATGCTCTGGCGCAGCCTGCGCGTGGTCGCCGTGGCCGTCGCTGACACGCACCTCTTTAAAATTGTAACTACACGTCGAAACGGCGCGTAGCTCAAGCTCTGTGATTGTTCAGCTTGGTCACGCTGCAGAGTTTGAGTGGAGGTTAGAGCCGTATGAGCCCGATAAAGAAAGTGTTTGCAAGTGTGGAGTCCCCTGAAGGAGCTCTAGATGGAAACTGTTGTTCTGTGTTTAACTTTTGATTAAAGTTGTTGTACTTCTGCCGGTTCCCACCTCAAAATGAGCGGGTTTGAGCCAATTGTACTCGACAGTGTTTTCAAAAGCACCGACTGACCAGCGCCCACCCCCTTCCCTAAACCCAACCGACAGTGTTTTCAAAAGCAC
>CAIGQQ010004820.1:2721221-2733245 GCA_903798035.1 Danio albolineatus | reverse complement strand
TATAGGTGGTTGCCATGGTCTTGCTATAGTGTTCCGAGTGATTAAGAATTTGTTCTGCTGTTGCTAAGCTGTTACAGGTGGTTGCTATGGTGTTTTAATTGGTTGTTAGGGCCACTGTTCTGTGGTTTCTGATAGTCTTTGATGGATGTGGTTGATATCTGTTAATCAGTGTGAATGTGTCCAGAGAATCTGCTCGATAAAGGCACCGGAGTTACCTCCAGAAGTGTGCATCTGCATCATTTACAGCAGAGCGAGTGAATCTCTGCTTTAAACTCTCAGTGTCAGCCGTCCTCACAGCCTCTCAGCCAACTCTCAACCAGTCACACGTTTTTTTTTCCCCTCTCTACAGCCTCCGACGCCTTAAATGAAACACCAGGCTCCGCTCGGCCACAGAACATTTCCATGCTAACCATGTTCCCCGACTCTCCTCGTCTGCGGAGTTAGTTACCGCGTGCACCCTGTGAAAAAAATGCAGGAGGGAAACTATTATCTTTAGTCGGTGTGTGTGAGTCTGGCGCTGGAGTACGCCGCCTTCATTTTCCCAGTCAGCAGGTGTCCTCGCAGGGTTATAATAGGCCTTACATGTGTAATTAACACGTGGAGAGGCAAGCGGGAGCCGGGACAGCAGGAGAAAAAACGCTCTCATTCTCCTTCAGAGTTTCTCCTCTTTTCTCTGGATGTCAGTCCTTCTGGACGCGAACACACTTCCAAACGTCTCCCTCTCACCTCCTGCTCTCTTTCACACTGGTTTTGTTCTCCTCTTTCGCTCTTTCGCTCGCCACCTCTTTCTCTTAGCGATGATCTTGATCCCTAGTTCGCTTTTCCGGGAGCTGTAAAATGCTGGCTGGTTGAAGACAATGCAGACAGCGGTGAAAAGACACGCAGACGTGTGTGAGAGTCACACACTACGCTGCATTAGGGAAATAACCCAAGAGTGCATCTGTGAAAGTGATTCACAATCATAAAGCAGCAGTGTGTAAGGCGATCCTAGAATACACTGACTAAGGTTGCCAGATTGGAAATGTCAAAATATCGTACTAGAATCTCAAAATTATCGTATTTGATGGAAGATTATCGTACATGAGTCTACAGATATTATTTAGACAAATAGCGTTGACACAACATGCAAATTACCATAATACATTTTTATAAATTGTTTTAAAAAAACACACACACAACTAGGCGTACCTTTGGTCCAACTCTACCTCAGAGTTGCTGTCATCACATACCTGTGTGTCGCCAGATGTTGAGGAAATCATTTTGCGGTTCAAATTTGATGCCATCAAAGACCGCAACATAGTGCTGGTTGGCTTGAAAGCAGTGTCCCCTCCCGAATTTTTAACACATTCTGTGGTTTACACAAACCCATTCAGTGTATCTGTAATGCTAGATTTATACTTTCGCCTGGCGCCGCATCGCACGCCTCCGCTGACTGCGCACGCACCTTGCAAAACAGACGAGGCTTTTATACTCGCCGCGTTCACCATTGTGATATTCTTTAAAACGACAGGGGGCGCTCAAATGAAACTGACTGTAAAGTCAGACAGATAAACAGAGAAGTAGAAAGTTTCAGGAACTACGTCATATCATTAATATTAATTATGTTTATTAAACTAGTTATTTTTATTACTTTTATAAATTATTTTAATAGTTATAAAGATTTTTATAACCATTCAATATTTTTTTTAATCAAACTATGATGCATCACTTGCTTTTGTTCATATCTCGGACAGTTTTACCTAATAAAGTGTATTAAAATATTAATGACAACAGAACATGGGTTTCTCAACAAATATATATTTTGTTATGGCAAGAATAAAAGCATAAAAGTAAACTTACTAAATAATACAGATGATTATTTTGTTTATTTAGCCCGCTCCACAATTTACACATTACTGTCTGGCTAGTTTCTGTCCTCTTCTCGACTAAAAAGGCAATAATAATCCAACATACCTGACCATTATCACCATAAAGCCTAGAAAAACGGCACCATGTTGTAAACGGATTGGTTCAAATTTTCCTGTCTAGTTTTCAAAGAAATAATTTGTTACTCAATTATAGTTTTGTAACTATTAAATTGTTTTAAATTCAATTGTAATATATACATCAGTGTTAAACCTATGACTGCTGGAAAAACATATTCTGTAATTGTGCACCTGTGTCTTTGTTGGCCTCTTTCGGCTTTAATCCCTCAGGTTTTTCCAAACCTTTAACAAAAAACTTTCCTCCTTCCCCTCTGCTGTTGCAATTTCTAGCCAAGAATTATTGATCATCTGGTTATCTCTGAGATCACTGATCATAAAGATATCTTTACATTCGTTCCTGTTTCAGACAAAATCTCTTCAAAGTGATTCATATTCAACTCAAATCAGACGCGTCGCCGCGCGCACTGTTCGCTCGAGTCTCAAAAAATAATGCTCCACCAGCCGAAATCATGTCGCGCGCCCCCAAAGCGAACATCCGGAAACTCTGCGATGACGTCATATTTTCCGCGCGCACTCAAGCGAACTAGCGGACGCGTCGAGTGTAAACCGGGCTTAATGAGCCGATTTTGTGGCTTTATTTTGATGAGGTGGTTATGAAGTGGTTAAAGAAACACAAATGTAAGACACAACAGAAAAATTACAGTGTTGTTGTTGATTCATTATGTGCATACATACAGTATGTCTATGCACATTACATGGTTTTCACATATAAAATGTAATATGTCAAAATATGGGCGACACGGTGACGCAGTAGGTAGTGCTGTTGCCTGACAGCAAGAAGGTCGCTGGTTCGAGCCTCGGTTGGGTCAGTTGGCATTTCTGTGTGGAGTTTGCATGTTCTCCCCGTTGTTGCGTGGGTTTCCTCTGGGTGCTCCGGTTTCCCCCACAGTCCAAAGACATGCGGTACAGGTGAATTGGGTGAGCTAAATTGTCCGTAGTGTATGAGTGTGAATGAGAATGTATGGATGTTTCCCAGAGATGGGTTGCAGCTGGAAGAGCATCCGCTTCATAAAACAAATGCTGGATAAGTTGGCGGATCATTCCGCTGTGGCGACCCCAGATTAATAAAGGGACTAAGCCGAAAAAGAAAATGAATGAATGTCAAAATATTACAATTTATTGAATCAGGCCATATACACTCACCGGCCACTTTATTAGGTACATCTTACTAGTACTGGTTTGGACCCGTTTGCCTTCAGAACTGCCTTGTTCCCACATGGCATAGATTCAACAAGGTACTGGAAATATTCCTTAGATATTTTGGTCCATATTGACATGGTAGCATCATGCAGTCGCTGCAGATTTGTAAGCTGCGCATCCGTGATGTGACTCTCCCGTTCCACCACATCCCAAAGGTGCTCTATTGGATTAAGCTCTGGTGACTGTGGAGGCCATTTGAGTACAGTGAACTCATTGTCATGTTCAAGAAACCAGTCTGAGATGATTCACGCTTTATGACATGGTGCGTTATCCTGCTGGAAGTAGCCATCAGAAGATGGAGACACTGTGTTCATAAAGGGATGGACATGGTCAGCAGCAATACTCTGGTGGGCTGTGGTGTTGACACGATGCTCAATTGGTACTAACGGGCCCAAAGTGTGCCAAGAAAATATTACCCACATCAATTTCCTGTTCTTAGCTGACAGGAGCGGCACCCGGTGTGGTCTTCTGCTGCTGTAGCCCATCCACCTCAAGGTTGGCCGTGTTGTGCGTTCAGAGATGCTCTTCTGCAGACCTCTGTTGTAACGTGTGTATTTGAGTTACTGTTGCCTTTCTATCTGGAACCAGTCTGGCCATTCTCCTCTGACCTCTGGCATCAACAAGGCATCTGCGCCCACAGAACTGCTAATCACTAGATATTTTCTCTTTTGGACCATTCTCTGTAAACCCTAGAGATGGTTGTGCGTGAAAATCCCAGTAGATCAGCAGTTTATGAAATACTCAGACCAGTCTGGCACCAACAACCAAAGTCACTTAAATCCCCTTTCTTCCCCATTCTGATGCTTGGTTTGAACTGCAGCAGATCGTCTTGATCATGTCTACATGCCTAAATGCATTGAGTTGCTGCCATGTGATTGACTGGTTAAACATTTATGGATAGGTGTACCTAATAAAGTGGCCAGCAAATGTACATATTTATACTTCCAATTGTTGTAAATTTTATATATATAGTTGTAAATATTTTAATAAATTGTAATATTTTGATATAAATTACATTTTATATGTCAAAACCAAATATGAACTTGTATGTCATTTATGTAATTTGCATATATATTACCATATATCAGATTTCTGTACGGGGTTCCATTAATAATATTAGAATGCCGCTTTAATAGGCAGCTGTCTGTGTAGGCCGTAGGCATCAAGGCAGGTTTTGGAACAGAGCTGATGTAAAGAATATATCCCCCCCACCAAAAAAAAAACCTCCCGCTGAGAAAACCAGCGAGCGTCTGACAGAAGCCCCTCTCGCGAAACCTGTAATTAACCGCCGATACATTAATTAAGAGTTAACGCGGAGAGAAAAGCTGTGGTCTAATTGAGGCCGACGTGGGCTGTAATTAGAGCTATAGTCACACATTGAGATTTTATGAATGAGTGACTTTGCCAGGTTTTGACGCCTTCTCGTTCTCCTGCACCAGCCACTAGCTGTTATTAGCCCGCGCGGACGTGAAGGAGACAATATGTTGCCGGTCATTTCTTCTCTTTTTTTCAATCCAAACAGCAGATTTTTTTCTCCAGGCTCTCTCCGACTCTCCCTGTTGTTAATTAGGGGTGTCCGACACGTGGGGGAAGAGGAGGAGGCGCTGGGAGCTGGGAATCCAATTATTTCTCGCTTTTTTTGCCCCAAACGTTTTTTCCTTTCTCCAGTCTGTCGGAGAGAGGTGGATGAGATGTGGACAAGGACAGAGAGTCCGGATGACCAGGAACTGAGAGACGCTTGTTTTCTTGTTTTCATGCTGAGATGGCCAGCCATGCCATGAGGTGCGCTAACTTACATCCACTCCCCGCTTCATACATTATTAGCCGTTTTGTTTTAGTTTGTTTGTTTATCGTGTCAGCTCAATCACACACTACAAATCATGTCACAGCTACATCTGTGTACAAACGGTGATTAGCATGGTAAACTGTAAAAAATTAAAAGTTGAGTTAACTTAAAATGTTAAAGCAACCGGCTGCAAAGAAATTTAGAATTTATTGAGCTTCAGTGGATCAAGTTGTGCCAAATGAATTTTTTAGGTTGACTGGTTTAAGTCAAGGATACTTTACTTAAGGGATAATCAACGGCTTGCTGTGCGTTAAAGGAGTTTAATATTCAGCATATTTTACACATACATCATTCAAAGTTACATCAAAAACAGGTCTTGACCTCTAGAGCAACATGTTGGCTCAGTGTTTTGAACTGTCACCTCACAGCAAGAAGGTTGCTGTTTCGAGTCCCTTTTGAGCCAGTTGGTATTTCTGTGTTGAGTTTGCATGTTCTCCCCATGTTGGTGTGGGTTTCCTCCACAGTCCAAACACATGCACATGCAATGTTGAATTGAATAAACTAAGTGAAGTTTATTTATAAACTAATTTCAAGAGGATAACGTGCTTATGATTGATCACAGCTGGTCCCGCATTATTCAATTAATGATTCACAATCAGACGATTCCTAAGCCGCCAATAAATACCCTAAGCTCCATATCACAGCCATCTTCATTTTGAAGAATCCCCCCTTCCACCCCTACTCCTCCTCCTTTCCTAGATGGGTGGCACGGTGGCCCAGTGGTTAGCACTGTTGCCTCACAGCAAGAACGTCACTGATTCTAGTCCTTACCAAGCCAGCTGAAGTTTCTGTGTGGAGTTTACACGTTCTCCCCGTGCTCACGTGGGTTTCCCCCGGGTTCCCCGGTTTCCTCCCACCGTCCAAAAACATGCAACTTAAGTTAATTGACTCATCCAAATTGGCTCCATAGACATGCTCCTAGTAAGTAGTTATCTCTGAAGATCAATCACTATCTGTTCATCAGCTACATTAGCCTGAGCTCAAACTCTCCTCTCGCCTTGCAAACGGGAGGGAGCCTGTGGCGATGCACAACGTGGAGGCAAAGAACGCGCAACAGAGTGTGGTCGCCCCCACGAAGTGCACTAAAATCCTTTAATGCACAGCACAGCGTACCTTGAAGGGAGAGGTTACTATGTCAGTATAGATGACCATAGGTCGAGGTGGACACCCATGACATGTGGAGTCCCACAAGGCTCAATTCTGGCACCTCTCCTGTTCAACCTTTATATGCTCCCTCTGAGCCAAATAATGAGAAAGAACCAAATCTCCTACCACAGCTATGCTGATGACACTCAGATCTACATAGCCTTACTGCTTGATAACTACAGCCCCGTTGACACCCTCTGCCAATGCATTGATGAAATTAACAATTGGATGTGCCAAAACCTTCTTCAGTTAAACAAAGAGAAAACTGAAGTCATTACATTTGGGAGCAGAGATGAGGTTCTCAAGGTGAATGCGTACCTTGGCTCTAAGGGTCATACAACAAAAAATAAGGTCAAGAATCTTGGTGTGACTCTGGAGTCAGATCTGAGTTTCAACAGTCATGTCAAAGCAGTCAGTAAATCAGCATACTATCATCTCAAAAACATTGCAAGAATTAGATGTTTTGTTTCCAGTGAAGACTTAGAGAAACTTGTTCATGCTTTTATCAGCAGCAGGGTGGATTACTGTAATGGCCTCCTCACTGGCCTTCCCAGACAGTCAGACAGTTGCAGCTCATCCAGAACGCTGTGGCCAGGATTCTGAGCAGAACCAGGAAATCAGAGCACATCACACCTGTCCTCAGGTCTGTACACCGGCTCTCAGTTACATTCAGAATAGATTTTAAAGTATTACTACTTGTCTATAAACCACTAAAGGGCCTAGAACCTCAGATCACTCATTAGATCACTCATTAGGATCATATACACTAGAAATTCTAAGAGTTCAGTCAAAGCAGGGTGAATCGGCCTTCAGCTACTAACAGCTACCCCTACTGCTGGAATCAGCTTCCAGAAATGATCAGATGTGCTCCAACATTAGGCACATTCAAATCAAGACTGAAAACACATCTGTTTAGCTGTGCCTTTACTGAATGAGCACTGTGCTACGTCCCACAGATCGCACTATTGTGTCTTTCTTTTCTTTTTCATTCTTTTATAACCTGTTTTTAACACATTTTTATCTGTTTTTATCTGTTTTTTATCATTAATTTTCATTTTCTTACACTTGTCTCTTTTATTCCTGTTTATGTAAAGCACTTTGAATTGCCCCTGTGTATGAAATGTACTATAGAAATAAACTTGCCTCGCCTTGCCTAATATTGCGATGTGACTTTATACCAAAATACGATGTAACAATATATAGTGCAGCCCTACAAAATACTGAAAACTGCTAATTTACGGATATTTTTTTTTACAGTGTGTAAATAAATGCTCCATCCACATGTGCTTCAGAAGGGGGAACCTGATGGGAAACAGTCTCAGCGAGAGCACATTTTCTCTAATAACACACACAGAGCTGTGATATCCCGAGCTGGCTGCAGGCTTTCAGTGTAATAACAAAGAGCAAGAGTGAAGCTCACTTCAGCGTCTCCATCCGCCTGACCCGGCTCCACTTCACATAATCAGCGCAAATTCCTTTTCTTTCAGCCCAGATTACCCAGCTCTCTCCAAGCAGACCCGCCAGGGCCAAAAGCGCCTTTCATGAGAGTCTCGCTGGAGGAAAGTCGACGGAAAAAAGCATGCATACTTCAAACGGCAGGTAAAGCAAACACACAATGCGCTTATTTCTACAAAAATGAGCTCAAAGGGCAGTTTGGTGTCACTCACAATTTAGCCGACGTCCTGAACGCTTGTGCGCGATTGATCAAAGAGAAACGCCACTTAACGCCTTACTCCAAACCTTTGATCCTAATAATTAAGAAGCTTTTTCTGAGGGCAAAAAGCTACAAATATTCATCTGCACCCGATATGGGCTGATATCTGTCAGTGGGCTGCAGACCGGCTGCATCTAATGGGAAGAAGCGTCCAGTATGTAACCCAGCAAAACACTCTTGCCGAGGGTAAATAAGGTGGATATTTGAGGAAAAAAAATGGGTTTTTGAAGATGAAAGTCTAAATGGAGTCTTGAGAGAGAGCTGATGGAGTGTGTTGACCGCCTGAAAGTAGTCACGGGGAAACAAGAGCGGCTATTAGTGTCACTGCCGGCCTCCAAATGGACAAACAAAATTAGGGTTTGGTTCGGATGCAGCTCGCGCTGTTATTTGCTGTTGTGACTGTGGTGTGAACTAAAGAGGTTTAGTTAGAAAAGTTGGAGATGGAAGAGAAACAGGCTCGGTTTAAAGGTAGATTGATGGAGAATGGATGATCAAACTTCAATCACAAGTGAAAAAAGGCATCAAAGACACAAAAATAGTGGAGATTGAAATGTGTTTTTTTATTTACTCTGGGGTTTTTTTATGGAATACTGAAATTGAAAAAGCAACAAAAATGCAGAACATGCTAAATAATATAGAAAATAAAACAAACCAAAAATGACTTCTGGGCTTCAAATTGACAAACAAACTTAGGGTTTGGTTTGGATGCCGTTTGCGCTGTTAAAGAGGTTTTGGAGATAGAAAAGTTGGAGATGGAAGAGAAAGAAACTTCATTTACGATTCTCAAAGTTCGATTGATGGATAATAGCTGATGAGACTTCTTGTTGGACATCGCAATAGTCAACTTGAAAAAAAATCATGTGAAAAAAGGCATCAACACAAAAGTAAATAGTCAAACTGAGATTAAAATGTTTTTTTTTTTTTTTTTTTAAGTAACTGGGTTTTTTATTAAATTCTGAAACTTAAATTTGGCGCACAGGCTAAATAAATTTTAAAAATAAAGTAAATAAAAAAATTTATGCTGGGCTCCAAATGGACAAACAACATTAGGGTTTGATTTGGATGCAGCTCGCGCTGTTATTTGCTGTTGAGACTGTGGTGTGACTGAACTAAAGAGGTTCAGGAGATAAAAAAGTTGAGGATGGAAGAGAAACAGACTCGATTTAAAGGTAGATTGACGGAGAATGGATGATCAAACTTCAATTACACGTGAAAAAAGACATCAAAGGCAAAAAAAATTAGAAATTAGATTGAAATTTATTTTTTTTTAATTTACTCTGGGTTTTTTTTATTGAAGACGTTGTGGTGTGACTGTAAAATAAAGAGGTTTAGGTGTTAGAAAAGTTGGGGATGGAAGAGAAACAGACTTCATTTACGATTCTCGAAGGTAGATTGTTGGACAATGGCTGATGAGACTTCTTGTTGGACATCGCAATAGTCGACTTAAAAATAATCATGTGAAAAAAGGCATCAACGACACAAAAGTAAATAGTCAAACTGAGATAAAAATGTTTTTTTTTTTTGTAAGTAACTGGGTTTTTTATTGAATTCTGAAACTTAAATTTGGCGCACAGGCTAAATAAATAAAAAAAAATAAAGTAAATAAAAAATTTTATGCTGGCCTCCAAATGGACAAACAACATTAGGGTTTGATTTGGATGCAGCTCGTGCTGTTATTTGCTGTTGTGACTGTGGTGTGACTGAACTAAAGAGGTTTAGGAGATAGAAAAGTTGAGGATGGAAGAGAAACAGACTCGATTTAAAGGTAGATTGACGGAGAATGGATGATCAAACTTCAATTACACATGAAAAAAGACATCAAAGACAAAAAAATTAGAAATTAGATTGAAATTTATTTTTTTTAAATTCACTCTGGGGTTTTTTTTATTGAAGACGTTGTTGTGTGACTGTAAGATAAAGAGGTTTAGGTGTTAGAAAAGTTGGGGATGGAAGAGAAAGAGACTTCATTTACAATTCTCGAAGGTAGATTGTTGGAGAATGGCTGATGAGACTTCTTGTTGGACATCGCAAACAGTCAACTAGAAAATAATCATGTGGAAAAAGTCATCAACGACACAAAAATTAAATAGTCGAAATGAGATTGAATGTTTTTTTATTCACTCTGGGTTATTTTATTGAATGCTGAATCTGAAAAATGCAGCACAGGCTAAATAAATAAAAAAATTAAGTAAATAAAATGGTGTGACTGAGAGATAAAGAGGTTTAGGAGATAGAAAAGTTGGGGATGGAAAAGAAACAGACTTAATTTACGATTCTCAAAGGTAGATTGTTGGACAATGGCTGATGAGACTTCTTGTTGGACATAGCAAACTTGAAAATAATCATGTGAAAAGACACAAATATTAAATAGTCTATAAAATTAATAGATCTGAGATTGAAATGTTTTTTTTTTTTATTCTTTCTGGGTTTTTTTATTGAATGCTGAATCTGAAAAATGTAGCACAGCCTAAATAAATTTTAAAAATAAAGTAAATAATAAAATCTCTGCTGGCTTCCAAAATGGACGAACAAAATTAGGGTTTGGTTCGGATGCAGCTCGTGCTGTCATTTGCTGTTGAGACTATGGTGTGAACTAAAGAGGTTTAGGAGACAAAAAAGTTGGGGATGGAAGAGAAACAGACTCGATTTAAAGGTAGATTGACGGAGAATGGATGATCAAATTTCAATCAAAAGTGAAAAAAGGCATCAAAGACACAAAAATAGTGCAAACTAGATTGAAATGTGTTTTTTTTTATTAGCTCTGGGGTTTTTATTGAATACTGAAATTGAAAAAGCAACAAAAATGCAGAACATGCTAAATAAAATAGAAAATAAAGTAAACAATAAAATGACTTCTGGGCTTCAAATTAACGAACAAACTTAGGGTTTGGTTTGGATGCCGCTCGTGCTGTAATTTGCCTTTGTGGTGTGACTGCGAGATAAAGAGGTTTTGGAGATAAAAAAGTTGGGGATGGAAGAGAAACAGACTATATTTATGATTCTCGAAGTTAGATTGATGGATAATAGCTGATGAGACTTCTTGTTGGACATCCCAATAGTCAACTTGAAAATAATCATGTGAAAAAAGGCATTAAAGACGCAAAAGTAAATAGTCGAACTGAGATAGAAATGTAGATGTAAATGTTTAAGGTAGATTGACAGAGAATGGATGATCAAACTTCAATCACACAAGAAATAAGCCATCAAAGACACAAAAAATTAGAAGTTAGATAGATTTTTTTTTATTATTATTCACTCTGGGGTTTTTATTGAAGACGTTGTGGTGTGACTGAACTAAAGAGGTTTAGGAGATAGAAAAGTTGGGGATGGAACAGAGACAGACTCGATTTAAAGGTAGATTGACAGAGAAGGGATGATCAAACTTCAATCACAACTGAAAAAAGGCATCAAAGACACAAAAATAGTCAAAATTAAATTAAAAGGTATTTTTTTTTAAATTAGCTCTGGGTTTTTTTTTAAATTGAAAACTGAAATTGAAAAAGCAACAAAAATGCAGCGCATGCTAAATACATTTAAAAATAAAGTAAATGATAAAATCTATGCTCGTCTTCAAAATGCCGAACAAACTTAGGGTTTAGTTTGGATGCCGCTCGCACTGTTATTTGCCTTTGTGGTGTGACTGCGAGATAAAGAGGTTTAGGAGATAGAAAAGTTGGGGATGGAGGAGAAAGAGACTTGGTTTAAAGGTAGATTGAAGGAGAATGGATGATCAAACTTCAATCACAACTGAAAAAAGGCATCAAAGACACAAAAATAAATAGTCGAAATTTGACTGAAATGTGTTTTTTTTTTAAATTGCTATTTTCTAAGTAGAAAAGCAACAAAAGCGCAGCGCATGCTAAACAACATAAAATATTTTTCAAGAGTTCACCCTTAGATATGCTTAGCGTTTATAGCAGGTTTGGCATGCTGTCCCGGGAGAGAACCCTGAGCTCGGAGATATTTGAGCCCAGGGCTCCCGCCCAGTCAATAAGCATATAAGGGGATCCGAGATCAGATAGGTCTCGAAGGCTCCCCTTTTGAAAAGAGAGGAAAAAGGAGGAGATGGGGTGGAAGGGGGTATTTTTCCAAAACACAGATAGAGTGGTAGGGAAAGAACTGATCCATTTATA
>CAIGQQ010004820.1:2679213-2710146 GCA_903798035.1 Danio albolineatus | reverse complement strand
GCGCTCAACCTGCAGTCTGTGTGGGTCCTAACGCCCCAGTATAGTGAGGGGGACTATATACTGCTCAGTGAGCGCCATCTTTCGAATGAAACTCTCTGTGGTTGTTAAAAATCCCAGGATTGTGTAAAACGCTTTGAGTGTCTAGAAAAGCGCTATACTGTATAAATGTAATGAATTATTATTATTATTATTATTAATTAGATTTTTCCCAGTGATGGGTTGCGATCGGAAGGGCTTCCGCTGCGTAAAACAAATGCTGGATAAGTTGGCAGTTCATTCCGCTGTGGCGACCCCGGATGAATAAAGGGACTAAGCGGACAAGAAAATGAATGAATGAATTAATTAGATTATAAATATTAACATTTTGTTGGAGTGCAGTGAGTGCACTATGCTGTGCTTCTGAATGGCTGTATTTAAATTTCTTTAGTGTTTTGTTTGCTGCAAATGTAATGTCATGTAATATTTATGATATTTGTTCAATAATAACCACCTCATGTGGAACTCTGAATCTGTGTCTCATTTAGGAGTCTGCTACTGTCCACCAGAGGTCGCATTTCAGGCACGGACGCATGCTTTGAGAGCCTTTTTTGACTGAATGAATGAAATAGGCAGGTTTCCAACAAGGCAACCCGGGCTGCTGAAATATAATTGGTTAAACTGGCAGTGGGCGGGTTAACCCCTTAGCCAGCACCCCGACGTGGTCGCACTGAGGCGCTATTTTTCCCACATGTCAGTGTTTATAAATAGATTACACCACAAAGAAAGAAGTAATCTGCACAAACTGTACATCATTCTAAAGCTACAACCCTCAAGCACCTGACCAAAACAAAGACAGACGTTCCGGTCCGTAACGCACATTTTCAACATTCAGCATTGTTTTTTAGATAAACAAGAATGTTCACTTAGCATGTTTCTTAAATATCTGCAAACATATGCTTTAGAAGAGTCAAACACCTACATACAGCACATTTAAAGACATTGCACACAGTAATCCATTGTTTTTTTTTTATGTCTTCTGAACACCGACAGCAGCAGATGCTTTAAAAGGCCGCTGTATGGACCCTGAGGATATATTATGATAAGCTCTCAAGTTTCTAATATCATAAAAGGCTCCATCTCAGGTCATGCGCCGCTAATGTCATGGTGGAGCGTGTTCATATTCATATATTCATCCATATGTTGCAGAGATTTGCATGTTTTTGGGGAGCCGCCGCTGAGGGCCCCTTAAGCTCTAAGGCCCCGACTATATAGTAAAAAGTGAGCATCTCGGGAGGAGCATGAGTTGCATTTACAGTTGTAGCCTGTATTATTAGCCCCTGTGTATATTTTACCTTCAATTTCTGTTTAACGGAGTAAAGATTGTTTTGAAGACATTTCTAAACATAATAGTTTAATAACTTATTTCTAATCACTGATTTATTTTATCTTTGCCATGATGACAGTAGATAATATTTAGATTTTTTTCAAGATACTAGTATTCGGCTTAAAGTGACGTTTAAAGGCTTAACTAGGTTAATTAGGGTAAAGTTAAGGTAAATAGGCAAGTCATTGTATAGCAGTGGTTTGTTCTACTGACAATCCAAACAAAATATTGCTTAAACTCTTAAGGCCCTAGGTGTTTTTTACATGCATTTTTCATTTCTCTTTGCTATTTAGAGGCGCCACCGTGGCGTAGTGTGTAGCTTGTCGCCTCACAGCAAGAAGGTCACTGGTTCGAGCCTCGGCTGGGTCAGTTGGCATTTCTGTGTGGAGTTTGCATGTTCTCCCTGTGGTTGCGTGGGTTTCCTCCTGGTGCTCCGGTTTCCCCCACAGTCCAAAGACATGTGGTATAGGTGAATTGGGTAGGCTAAATTGTCCGTAGGGTATGAGTGTGTATGGATGTTTCTCAGAGATGGGTTGCGTCTGGAAGGGTATCCACTGTGTAAAACATAGGCTGAATAAGTTGGCGGTTCATTCCGCTGTGGCGACCCCAGATTAATAAAGGGACTAAGCCGACAAGAAAATGAATGAAGACAACTGTTTTGCAGCATATAAAATGTCCCAAACACTATTTTTAACTGTCCAAAATGTGAAAAAAATGTTGTTTTTACTCTCTGATAGTCAAAGCAAGTTAAAAAAAATTCTTTGTTAAATAAGCATTAAAAAAGTCAGGAAAAGGGTTTTATGTAAATTCGGACCACGAGTCCACATATATGGACATACTTTTTCTCTAAAAAAAAAGTACATCATATCAAAAGATGATACATAAGCCGCCTTTCCACTGCACACGACATTTGGACACGACTGTCGGAATACGCCCCCTTGTGGCAGTCGCACAGTATTTTCAGTGTTGTCGGGCACCATGGAGAAGACGCTGATTCTCGCAGCGTCAGAAATAGGAGTGCAAGACCAAGAGCCTTTATTCTCCAGTTGTTTACCATGGTTGAATGAATGAATGAATACTAAAACTCATAGGCAGCTGAAAATCGTCTATAATAATATTTTTATTACTCATTTATGAATAGAATTTTTTTCTGATTCAAAAAATAATGAAAAAAACATATTTCTCATCTCACACGCATGGACCTGCTTGGACAACACTGAAATACATTACTTCCGGTCGGCCAGTCGCATACGGTCTAGTCGCAGGAGTTCAAATATTTCAAAGGATCCGCGGCTCAAATCGGATCCGGTTTGGACAACTATGGACAATTCAGCCTACCCAATTCACCTGTTTTGCATGTCTTTGAACCTGTGGGGGAAACCGGAGCACCCGGAGGAAATCCACGCTAACATGAGGAGAACATGCAAACTCGACACAGAAATGCCAACTGATCCAGCCGAGGCTCGAACCAGCGACCTTTTTGCTGTGAGGCGAACGTGCTACTCACTACGCCACCGTGGCGCCCACAGTCGTCTTTACAAAATATAAAACATTCAAAGTATTTTACAGTAAATAGCCACGTATGTGGACAAATAAGCCCTAGGAGGTTAAGGGAGCTAATAAAATTGATCTTAAAATAGTTTTTAAAACATGAAAACTGCTTTTATTCTAGAAGAAATAAAACAAATAAGACTTTCTCCAGAAGAAAAAATATTATAGGAAATACTGTGAAAAATTGTTTGCTCAAAGGGGACTTTTTGTGTCGGGGATTCATGCTTGTTTGTGTCAGTGTAATAACATGACCTCCTGCTCTCCGTCTGTCTGTGCTGCCCTTTTTAAACACGCTTGATTACGAAGAGTTCTCTTAAGTATTGGTTAAAGGACGTGGCTTTTTTGCATATGATAACCTCGTAGCAAATTAATAGGTTAAAGTCTAGATGGGATACAGCTGCAGATACACTGTAAAACCCGATAAGTTAACTCCGTTGACTGTTTCAAGAGTTCACACTTAGCTGATGATTGATTATAAAGCATGTTTGGCCTGGGAGAGAGCCCTGAGCTTATAAGATTCTCGAGCCCGGGGCTCCCTCGCGTTTGCAGGGTGAAAGGGGAGTTTGAGCTCAGGTAGGTCTCGAGAACTTCCAAGTTTATTTATGTTGAATGGCAGATTAAGGATTGCTATTAGAGATATACTGCTGATTAAGAGCTCTACTATGGTGCTGATTTGTTGGGTCAATTTACCTATGTCGCATGTCTTTGGCCTGTGGGAGGAAACCGGAGAGGCCGGGGGAAACCCATGCAAGCATGGGGAGAACATGTACACAGAAATGTCAACTGGCCAGGTAAAGACTTGAACCAGTGACATTCTTGCTGTGAGGAAACAGTGCTGGGCCACCATGCCACCCTGTCAAGGAAAAGAGGAGGAGTAGAGGTGGAAGAGGGGATTCTTCAAGACGAAGATGGCTAAGGTTAGACGTTCTGGTTTTTTATAGTGAGTTAGGAATCATCTGATTGGTGAATCATGCATTAGCTAATGTGGGACCAGTCAATCATAAGCATGTGCTCCTCTCGAAATTAGTTTATGAATAAATTTCACTTAAGAAAACCGATAGCTGCAAACCATTTAGTTTTGAAACCAAATGGTTTGAGTACTGTAAACGTATCTATATTGAATTATATTAACTTAGACTTAGGCCCAATCCCAATTCTACCCATTAGCCCTTCCCCTTACCCCTACCCCTCGTTTTGCGCGTTCACGTCAAGGGGTAGCGGTGTCCCAATTCTCTTTAGCTTGAAGGCATAGGGATAAGGGTAAGGGCTATACACCCCTTCGAACGAAGATTTTTCAGGACCACACTTAAAACGGAGGGGTAAGAAAATTTCCCAGAATGCACCTGCCACAACGGTAGAATAGCTGAACCCGGAAGTAAGGAGATCCACAAATTAGTATTTTTTGTCATTATTATGAATTTTTACGACAAACAAACATATGTTTTGATATATTCATAACCGAGCTTGTGTTTTACCGTCATGCTTTAAAAAAAAAAACGCAAAAAAACGCTAAATTTCGCAATCTATAATCCATAATCATAACTCCTGTACAGCAGTCCCACAACATTCTGACACACGATGACACTGGAATACCCTGTCAGTAATGTCTAGTGTCTGGGAATGAGCTTTTTACAGTGTCTGCCATAATGTTAATGTTGTTTTCATGTGTTTACATGGCCACGGAGTAAATACACAGTATAGTTAGGATCTTATCGCCACATTAGATCGTTATGATAACATAATATACGCCTTCAGTGATTTCCTGAAGATAAACACCAAAAAATAACACAACTGGAATAACTCCAGCAGTCGTGATCGTCTGATCTCATATGAAGCAAGAGATCGCGATGACATATGATGACGTGTGCTGGTGTTGAAGTGCTGTCCCAATTATTAGGGGTAAGTTTTGAAGCCCTTCCCCTTAACCCTAGGGGAAGGGGAAGGGGAAGGGCCAAGGGGTAGGGGTACAAAAATAGAATTGGGAATGGCCCTTAGTCTAAGTCCCTTAGGCTTAGGCTAAACCCAGCTCTGGGAAACATCCATACACACTCATTCGCACTCACACTCTACGGACAATTTAGCCTACCCAATTCACCTGTACCACATGTCTTTGGACTTGTGGGGGAAGCCGGAGCACCCGGAGGAAACCCACGCAACCACGGGGAGAACATGCAAACTCCACACAGAAATGCCAACTGACCCAGCCGAGGCTCGAACCAGCGACCTTCTTGCTGTGAGGCGAACGTGCTACTCACTACGCCCCTCTGTCAGAGATTTGTTCATGTAAATATTGTAGCGGGACGTGCAATATTCATTTCAGAATCTTTAATTCGCACTCAAGTGTTTCTAAACCTTTATGAGTTTCTTTCATCTGCAGATTGCACAGCAGGATATTGTAAAGGAGGTTGGGAAAAAGCAGCCATTGACATCCAAAGTACAGGTACAAACAATACTATGGAAGTCAATGTCTGTTTTTGTCAATCACTCTTCAGTTTATCTTCCGTTATAGTCAACAGAAGAAAGAAACTCAGGTTTGGAGCAAGTGGAGGATGAGGAAATGTGACAGAACATTCATGTTTGGGTGAACTATCCCTTTAAGAAGTTTTTTGAATACGGGCCCTAGTCAGTGTGTTGTGGGTCAGTGGTGCTTCGAGCTCGTGGTCATTATCTGAACCTGGACGTTTCTGCAGACGCTCCAATTAGTTCTGACCCAGAAGGAATTTCAGTAGACGGAGAGACGACATACAGGACACTCACTGCACACGGATACAAGCTTCACTGCCCTTCACAATCATTTCTGAAAAAACGGCAATCCGTTTTAATGTGTTTTTAAAAGCATTTACTGGAGCAAACATGAGTGCTGTTCCAACATCATGATTCAAGCGTCTTGAGTGACTTCCTTCAAATTAGTTTCACTTCTCAGACATGCAGTAAAATGTAAAGTGACGTGCACAAGACTGAAAAACTGCTTTAAATGTTTTTCTTGCTCGGTATTTGTCTGTTTTTAAGAACATTAAAGACTTTTAGCTGAAATGGGGTCACTGGTGATTCATAGAATGCAAGTTAACATAATTTACCATGCATGTTAAGGCCAGCCTGATTTCACGAGAAAACAGTTTAGTGGCTAATTCGTACGAATTCAGTAGTACGAAAATGTAGGATTTAGAAAAGAAGGCGTGGCACCCAACCCTATGGTGGCCGGGAAGTGCAAAACAACGTTACAAAGTGTGATACACTTTTACAAAGCTCGAGACAAATTGACATTTTGGAAAACATTTTTACCGATCATAAGACACATTTACAGAGGAAAAACGATTTTACCGAGGACAAAACAAGCTTACATTTTAGTAAACAAATTAACAAGACGCAAAACATTTTTACCAGTCCCGAAACAAATTTACAAAGACAGATTCTTTACGGAAAGGGAATGTACCAAGCACCGGAAGGGACGCGACGAAAGGGCGTTGTTGTCGTCGCTGGTGGTGAGCGCGGTAAATTCGTGTTGTGGAGTAAATGGCGTCAATAAAGTTTATGGGCAGAACAGTATATAACCAAAATTAACCTAAAAAATATTTATAATTTACATGTCGTCAACGGGATTCGAACTCGTGTACTCAAAAGGTTCAGATCACATATTAATCAACCTATCCAACTGAGCTATTTATGACTTCAGATGAAAGGGTCAGTTTTGATCATCTAAATTATAAATATTTTTTAGGTTAATTTTGGTTATATACTGTTCTGCTACACAAATGTTAAAATCAATAACGTTTACAGTGACATTGACATCAAGAAATAAGTGTCTTTATTTGTTATGGGCATGTTTTGTTGCTGTGTAAAAGTGACGAATCTGCAAAAGTGAATAACTTTCATCTGAAAAGGGACACCAGTTAAGACGGTCCTCAAGCAGATGTTTACACCGTGTAGACTTGACATCATGTCCACAATTACAGCGTACGAGTGGCCCTATTTAACACATTGAACACATTGATGCAGTACGTCTGGTGTTTACGTTTGGTCCGCGTCTTTAGAAACTCCAAACATCGACCACACGTAAAGCAAAACCGCGTCAAGCTGCTCATGTGTTTGCCACGAAACATCCCTCAGCCGCAGTCCATGTTTGGTCACCATAAACTTTATTTAAGCCATTTACTCCACAACACGAATTTACCGCGCTCACCACCAGCGACGACAACAACAACGCCCTTCGCCGCGTCACTTACGGTGTTTGGTACATTCCCTTTCTGTAAAGAATCTGTCTTTGTAAATGTGTTTCAGGACTGGTAAAAGTGTTTTGCGTCTTGTTCATTTGTTTTCTAAAATGTAAACTTGTTTCGTCCTTGGTAAAATCGTTTTTCCTCTGTAATTGTGTCTTATGATCGGTAAAAATGTTTTCCAAAATGTAAATTTGTCTCGAGCTTCGTAAAAGTGTTTCACACTTTGTAATGTTGTTTTGCACATCCCGGCCGCCGTACAACCCAACGCTATCTCACGGCCAATTCGTAACTTTTGATTTAGTGGCTAATTCGTATGAATTTGTACGATCTAATTTGTACTATTCAGTACGAATTGCTCATCAACCAATGACGGTTGTGTTTAGGGGTGGGGTTAGGTGCCACGCCTCCTTTTTTTAAATCGTACATTTTCGTACGACTGAACTCGTACGAATTCGTACGAATTAGCCACTAAACTGCCAAAACGTAAAATACTTACGTTTTCTCGTGAGATCAGGTTGTACAACCCCACCCCTAACCCCAACCGTCATTGGGTGATGAGCAAATCGTACTAAATTGTACGAATTAGATTGTACAAATTCATACGAATTAGCCACTAAATCAAAAGTTACGAATTGCCGTGAGATAGCGTTGAAGGACCCTATCATACACCCGGCGCAATACGTGTTTGGTGCCGTTTGTTGCTATTTTTAGACCAGCGCAACTGTAAATTGTTGAAATAGCAAATCCATTTGTGCCACTTTGTGGACTCATGGGTGTGCTGGTCTAAAAAGGAGGTGTGTTAAGGCGCATTGTTGACTCGTTGCTATTTTGAGAAACTGAAAGTAATTTGCGCTACTGACCAGTCAAAAACTGCTCTAAAGTCCAGCACAAAGCGTGTTAGTTATGCCCCTATACAGGGTAGTTAAGTAGATAATGGCTCATGCTGCTACGGTAAGCGTGTTCTAAACACAGGAGTGAAAATATTGCGATTAAAGTGTATAACATCATTATATTTGGATATAAAACAGTGATTATATATAATATCGAGCTTTGTAAATAATATCGAGCTCATAGTAAAAATTGCATGTTGCTATTATGGCATTGTATTATGGAATGACGCAAGACCATACTTAAAGTGACAGTGTTGTTTATTTTACATCTTTTGTTTATTTCACTTTTGTCTGCAGTATATTGCCCTATGTTTCATGTATGGGATTTGATTTGTCTCTCAGGTATGTGAAATTTGATTCTTAATAAGTTAATTTGCTTTGTTAAAATGTTAAAAAGAGTTCAGCAGATAATGGCTGATGCTGCTACGTTTTGTCTGCAGTATATTGCCCTGTGTTTCATGTATGTGATTTGATTTGTCTCTCAGAATAAAGAGACACTGAGAACCACCTTTGGAGGGTTTCGCTGCTTTGAGTTGGTGACGATTGCGAAAAACGCAACGCAGAGGTCCACAATCGATACACAACACACAAATCTTTACATATGAAATAATTAAAGGAATAAAATGTTACAAAAAAAAACAAAAAAAAAACAAAAACACTGCCTCTATGCCTGCTTCATCTCGCGGGGCTTTTTTAGTTTATTTATGACAATCTGTATTGTTATTATTATTATCAGCAGTATTATTTATTATCTGCATATTTATATTTGTTTTAATAAAAACAAGTGTAGATTTGTCCTCCTGTGGAGTTTTGGAGACATCTGAATCCCCATATGGGGCGTAAGAACAGGACGTGTGTTTGGACATAACTCAGTTGTTTGACCACACTTCATTATTATTATTTATTGATTTGTTTGCTGGAACTTAGAGCTAAATTTAGAAATAGTTTCCTTATCCACAAAAGTAAAGGAGTAATGAAAAGAGTAAAAGTAAAGTAAAGAGAAAGTAAAGAGGCTGAATGGAGGAGGCTCGTTCTTTATCCTCGCGCTGCAGATGCTCTGTTTAACTGTTTTCTCACTAGAGAAGCGTTCAGGTTTTCCGCTTACAAAGTCCACTATGTAAATGGCAAATCTGCCATGGCGCGACACAACCAACTCTTAAAGGGAATGGGAGATGAGACTATGATTGGTTTAATGCATGTTATGCTCAAAACACACCCATAACTAGGGCCACATGGAATCTCCACGCAGAATTCTGCAGATTTTTAGCCCATTATTGATTCTGTTTATTTACTTGTGTAAATGTATATTGATTCAGTTTTTAAATTAATTTCAGTAATAATATTGACTAATATGAAAATGTTCATATGATTTATTTACAATACAGTTTGTAAAGTAATATTTTTTGTCTTTTAGTAGATATTTTATACAAGAGGCTTGCTTTAACCAAATAAAGTGGATCTAATTGGATTCACATTGTAAACATTAAATAAAATTTAAAAAGGGATTACTTTTTATTTCATATATTAAGGTTTTATTTGTGATACTCCCTAAACCATTCCGCATAAATCCACAGATTTTTAAGCAAAATTCTGTGCTGAAATAGCAAAAAAGTACATACTTTTAGGGCGTGTTATAAGTATGCGATTTGGGACGCAGCATAAGTTTGTGAAGGAATAAACAAACTTAACAGGAACAGTAAACACTATTGTTTATTGTGTACAATATTTATTATATAAATATACTGATGACAATGTCCGAGAAGACGTTAATAAAATTAACATCGGAGTAATCGTATATGGTTTGCCTAGATCGTGTGTGCTGGATTGTGTGTGCCTGAAACGTGTGTGGTTCTGCGGGCCTGCAGCTGGATATTATTGGGAATAATGCAAGTAGGTATCTCTGCAGCCCGGAGACCTCCAAGTGGGAGGGATTACACCGCAAGTAGGTTGGGTGACCTCCAAGTGGGAGGAACTTAAACCGCAAGTAGGTTGGGTTTAGGTGGTGTAGGTGGAGCGGATATTCATAAAACACATCAGGTTACTGTGAGATTGGGTTTAGGTGTAGACGTTAATAAAACACAACAGGTTACTGTGAGGTTGTGTTTAGGGATGGGTTTAGGTGTAGACAGGGGCGCCGCTAGCAATTTTGGGCCCCATGAAAAAATATGAGGATGGGCCCCCTACTACCAAGCTAGCTATCCAAACTCTTTGTCTGCAATGTAGTTATACTGACCTATGCATTTTATTATTGATTTTGTCCACTACTATCAGTATTTAGTAAGAGAACGGCCATGACTGTAGCTAGCAGATGATTTATTGTTCAAATGTAAATGTAGTACAAAAAAAGGAACAGTAATCAAATATTCACTGAAAATTGTACATTTCTAAACACACAAAACACCAGTGTGTAACTATTTAAATAACTGTACTGCAGTAGTGTCTCATACAATGTACACTACACTTTGGTTGAGGATTTTGCAAGCAAGAAGGCCAGGCATTTGGCACTTGGAATTTAAGTTACTGTCAGGTGAATCAACAGACCGTTTCAAATGTATTTATGTTGTATTTATTTGGTTTGCATTTAATTATTATATATTTTTTTATTATTATTTGCCGGCAAGAAGGCCAGGGTTTTGCCATTTAAGTAATGGTCAGTTTAAACAAAAGAACATTTCATATTTATGGGTCTCATTGTAGTATAATTTTGTGTCTTATTGATTTAGTGTATAGTGTGTCATTTGGGATGCAGCTAATGAAATAAATGACCAAAATACCAAATAATAGCCTACCTGGCATGAGTGTAAACGCATTCACCATCGGGAGGCGCTATAATCACTCTCACAGGAGAATACTGCTCTCACAATCCAAAATAAATAAAGTTATCCAACATGTGCGCGTCATAGCTCCGCCCCTTCTGTTACGTGCTCAAAGCTGCGGTTGTTGAGTGTGTGAAGTGTCCATCACTTCTGTTTACCGGCTGAATGAGTGCATCATCCGGGTAAATAAAGTGCATTATTGTTAGAGTTTTCAGTGTGAACACACTACTTACACTATTTATACAAAAAATGGGGTAGAATAGTGCATACGTATGCGATTTGGGACGCAGCTGATGTTAACCTCGAGGACATCGCTGCTTTGACAGTTTACCTGACGATCGCACTCAACTCTCTTCCCGCTACTGACGGACTGAACCATACAGTGAAAGGAGGGGGGGGGGTGCAATTTGACAGTGACAGTTGTGACAGACACGAGGGGCAGATATAAGCCGTATTTTTATTTTTTATTTCTAATAAATTGTTTTACTTGTAATTTAGAGATACAGTCCCAATTTATATTACATTATAGTACTGTTATTAATTATAAAGCAGATCTCCGTGGGCCCCTAGAGTGCATGGGCCCTTAGAATCGTCCTAACTTTCCCCCCCTTAGCGGCACCCCTGGGTGTAGACATTAATAAAACACAATATTGGACTCCGTGTCATGCACAACACGTTAAATAAATAAAAATTCCAGGTTTTTACAGCCCACTTGGAGCTCAAGTCCCACCCACTTGCAGCTGGCTCCGACCTCCATTTATACCCTTCTCGAATAATGGGCTAAGAGAAAGCCCCGCCCCTTACTCAATACTCCGTTGGAGATACTTAGTAAACATACTAAAATAAAAGTCTCAGTAACTTCCGGTTAACGCAGACTTCCTTAAACTGCAGCAGTCAAATGCTGAATTCTGATTTATGCAGAGCTGTTTGGTCGACTCTCGGTCTGGGTCTGTGTGTAATGAAGAGTCATGAGGCGACAGACAGGCCCTTCCCGCTGCTGTAATGCTAATACGCTAATCTGCAGCCATTAGGGAGCAGCAGGTCCGCACAGGTGGACGGACAGACGCATCAAGGCAGTAATGAGCAAATAACCAAACAGCCTCTTTACCTGCGGCGTCCAGGTGGCAGCGAACCTGTTTACAAGCTGGAATCACCAACTGGAAAATGAAATCAAGGTTTTTAATTGAGAGATGCATTTCATTCAGTACTCCGTAAAATAAAAGGGGGAATTAAAGTCAGCATTAAATTAAATCTTACAGTGTTTGTTTTGCAAGCTAAAACAGTCATTCCGAAGGTGAATATTTAATCCGTGCGCATTAATCTACTGAAAATATTAGTTTGTTTTGGTGATCTTCAATGAAAGTGTGGCCATTTGTGGTCCTTTTGTTGACGTCAACCTGAAGGGACATTCTGAAACGTTTAATGTAAAACAGTTTAACGTGTCTTAACCTAAACATTGACCAGAGAAACCAAAATTCCTGTCAAACTGTGCTGTAATTAACCCCAACCACTGTGAGAAGAACGAGCCCCAACTCCATAAAGAGGAAAAACATGATACAAATATACTATATATACAAATTATACATATATATATATATATATATATATATATTTTATATACAGTATGTATATATATATATATATATATATATATATACATACATACATACACTGACTTTTTTTAGCAGGACAAAGCAAATTCTATAGAAGTCAAGGGATACAGTTTTTCAGCATTTAAAAAAAAAATCTTCTTTTGTTTTCAACATAAGAAACAGAATCAAACAAGCAAGGGCAAGTCAGTGACAGAATTGTTAGTTAATGATGAACTGTCACTTAAAGCTGTCATGGCAACTATATACAATGCACATTACGAAATAAGCACCACAAAGAGGAAATATGCAAGTGTATTCATAGTTTACTTTGTCATTGCTGGGGTTGCAGGCATTTAGCTGAAAACCTTCTAAAATCTGGCCATAAAGCCAACTTCAGCAACAGTAAATAGATAAACTATTTTACCCACAGGTTATTTCTCTCTGTTGCTGTAGTGATGTGGTTTCCGGGCAGTTTTTTTTTCTTTTTCTGTCACATTACTTTATATATTTATTTTTTGCTCAGTATGATTTAAAATGTAGCGAGGTACAATACTTTACACAAATCATACTTAAGTAAAAGTTAAATTACAGATTTTAAACACTACTCAAAGTACAAATTCTCAAAAAATCTACTCAAGTAACGTGAGTAAATGTAATTTGTTACTTTCCACCTCTGAAAACAATTGATATGGGCTGAATTTAAACAATCAGAATAAATGTAGTAATACTTAATTTATTTAAATTCAGCCTTTATTAATTGTTTGCAAGCACTTACCTAAAAACATTTAGTAAACACAATGAATCATTTTTTTCAGTAAAGATAATCTATCTCTGGGTTTGCATCGTTAAGTAAAGCTAGCAGGCATGTGTCCCATTTAAAAATATGGTATCTGATCAGTTTATGATTTAAAATACTCCGATACCGATGCCAGAATTTTTGCAGTATCTTGCAGTATTTCCAATATTAGCCTCAGTATCGGAACAACACTACTAACACATATAAATTCACACACTCGCACAGTAAATTATGATGTGGATATCTGTGTTTGGAGGTCATGCTTCAGAATGATGCTTGACAGTGATTCATGAAAGATGATGTGATGCCGTGTCCCATCATGCCCTCTGTCTGTACCATCCAATTCAGTTCACCAGCTCGCATCAGATCAAAAGCCTCAGAGTTTTAACACTGATTGTGAGCCCTAAGAATTTTATTATTATTATTATTATTATTATTATTATTATTATTCAAGTCCTGTTTCTTTAAATATTTAAGTGAGGACAGTGCAATTTGTCATTTCAGCATCGAAATCGCAATGTGTGCATCTGCAATAGTCACATCGCAGGACGCCAAGCAATTTCAAGTAGGTCTGTCACAATAATCAATATATGGACTTTTCATACAACACATGGACATGACCTCAATCATTTTTAGGGATGCAATATATATCTCCTATACATAACCAAATCTAGCAACATTTTAGCTGATTGCGCAACCTCTCTATGTCTATTGGAGGAGTCAGTTTCTGTATGATTAAAAAAACACTATATTGTATTTACTATAAACTACAGTATATTTTCATGTGGGTGCCTGACAACTGAAAATAGATCTGGTAGCAGATATAACAGCCTGTTACTTTTTACCTTTCATTTTTTTTGTTAACGCTTATTATTATTATTTATTTAGGATATACGTCTTCACATTCACAATAAAATGACTATACTTAAATGTCCTTAAAAATAAAATATGTGTTCTTTAGAAGAGTGTACTTGCATTTCGATGGTATTATATTGTCATTCTGACATTTATATAATTGACCTCATAAAATGTTCTTAAAGTGACAGTAATATCATTTATCGCAATATGCTTTGGCACAATATATCATACAACAAAAAACTGATAACATGACAGGCCTAATATCAAGTGAATTTAAACCATTTAGACATAAGGAGTTATAAAATGTGCCACTTTAACTAAGATGAATTGTTTATTTATATATAATGAAGACTAGAGTATTAATATACACTTGATTAATTAATTTCTTTACCTCAATACTGTTAGACTCCTAAACAAATGATAAAAAAGTATTATCTTTGTTCTGTTTTTATATGTGATTCGTTTTTTTTTTCTCGTTATTTTATTTGTATATATATAAAATATATAAAATATATAATTTTGTTCATTTTATGCAGATGCTCTCCCCTAAAAAGTCATCCCAATCAATGTAAAATTATTAATAGAGTCATCTTGTGAATTTATATTCATATTTAGGCCTGTCACGGTATCTATTCTTTGTTGTATGATATGTTGCACCAAAATATGTTGCTATAAGCAGGATTATAGTCATTTTAGGACCCTTTTTTATGCCACTCAGTATACAATACCAGAGTGACATTATAATATTATCAGAATGCAAGCACACTCTTCCAATAAACCCATAATAATTTATTCTGAAAATTATTTCATTTAATTATAGTCATTTTAACCTTTATAATTCGGCATTGAAATCAGAATGTAAAAGCGTATATTCTAATTAAACAAATAACAATAATAAATGTTGACAAAAATGTGCAAGGTAAAAAGTAACGGAGGCTGCGATATATGCTACCAGATCTATTATCAGCTGTCAAGACACCCACTTGAAAATATACTATAGTCATTTATAGTAATTACTGTTAGGGCTGCACAATATTGGAAAAAGCGAATATTTCAATACAAAATTTTTCTGCAATGCTTATTTAGATATAAGTACAGTTTTCGAAGATAGTTGAATAGCACTATTTGACGGTTTTAACAGTTTTTAGGTACAGAAATTGACTAATCACAATGCAAAAAATGCTTTTCTTGCTTTGCTTTCTCATTTCTAGTCCAAATATTTAAAAAAAAATCTTACATCAAGTATAAATATTGTTTTGTTTTAAATTTCAAATGAAATAAGGCATAATTAAGAGTTTTTCTTTAAAACAAGCGAAATTATCTGCCAGTGGGGTAAGTTAAATCATCTTAAAAATAAGTTTTCACTTTGAAATGTAGATATTTGTACTTAAAACATGTTTTTTGTTGCATAATTCATGTAAATTCTGTGTAAAATCAATTTTGTAGCTCCTGTCAACTATAATCCAGACTTATCATTGCATATCTTGCGATGTGGCTATTGCAGTTGTGCATGCTGCGTTATCAGTGCTGATATATTGTGTGGCCCTAAATACTATTGTGTTTTTATAACCATACTGACATCGACACCTCCAATAGAGATGGAGATGTTGCACAATCAGCTAAAATGTAGCTTTAATTGTTTTTTGATGTATGGGCGATTTATATTTTGCATCACCAAAAATGGTTGAAGTCATGTCCATGTGTTGTGCGATGAGTCCATATATTGATTATTGTGACAGGCACATTCATATCACAATATATATAAAAACAAAATATCTCAATGTCATTTTTTTACAATATCTTGCAGCCCTAAATGTGCAGTACTTTTCCTTTTGGTGTGTTTTTTTCCCCTCTTTGGCTTGTTAAGAAACAATCAGTAGACATGCAAATCCTGACATGTGACATAAACGCCACCTATTACCATAACATGTCACGAATATCCAAATATGCATTTTAAATAGATCAAATTAACATGTCCTTGCTGTCATACATTTATACGCCCTCAGTAGTCCATAAAAGAGCCACGTGACCCTCATTTGAATTCTGAATTTTTGGTAATTAATGCATATATGCCATCACAGAAGTGTATTGTAAGCGCGTGTGAGCTCCTCTATGTGTGTGTTTGTGCCCGTAGGCCGTGTCCCGCTGTCCTGTATATCCGATCGGCCTGTTTGGTCACGGATGAATGACCAGCCCTGCTTTTCTCTGCTTGCCGGTTGTTTTTGATGCCCTCGGGGAAAATAAAACGCAGCACTGGGCCAATATAAACCCGAGAGGACAGCAGAAAATACTGCCGTTTTACCAGGACTTACTGGAGGTCAGCAATGCCACTGTGATATATAATCACAATAAATACTTGGTCACACTTCCAATTAATGTGTTTACTAACATGAGCTATGAATGAACGTCATTTATACAGTATTTATTAGTAGTTTAACATTTGCTAGTGCGTTATTAGAAAATAATCCAAAGTTGTGCTTGTGCTAACATTAGTTAAGCAGATCGAACAATCATTGGTTTTATTAACTGACATTAACTAAGATTAATAAATTACTATAGCTGTAATAAATGCTTTCATGTTTGTTCATGTTAGTAAATGCAATAAACAATGAATCTATTGTAGCGAGTTACCAATTTTCTTCATCAAGTAACAGTAATCATAATGATCATAATAACAAATAATTAGGGGTGTGACGAGACGCTTACTCCACGAGACGAGACACGAGATTGGGTTCATGAGAACGAGACAAGACGAGATTTTTACATTTTACATTTTTAACAAAATCCTTAATGATAAACATAACAATGGAATAGTTAAAATTCAAATATTTTGCTAATATATCAATAGAAAATAGAATAAATAAATTAAAAGAAAAAGAATAAAAAAGAAAAGTATATAAATCACAAAATGCAAAACAACTTAGGTGGTTTTTAATTAACCTGTAATGAATTTACTTCCATTTTTTGTGTATGCAATTTCCGTAATTATTCCCATAATTTTATATATGCAATAGTTTTATATTAGTTTAAATTGAATTCTATGCAAGGCAAGGCAAGGCAAGGCAAGTTTATTTATATAGCACATTTCATACACAGTGGCAATTCAAAGTGCTTTACATAATAAAATTTAAGTATAAGAAAATAAAAACAGATAATAAAAAACAGATAAAAACAGATTAAAATGAGTTAAAACAAGTTATAAAAGAATGAAAAGAAAAGAAAGACACAATAGTGTGATCTGTCGGACGCAGCACAGTGCTCATTCAGTAAAGGCACAGCTAAACAGATGTGTTTTCAGTCTTGATTTGAATGTGCCTAATGTTGGAGCACATCTGATCATTTCTGGAAGCTGATTCCAGCAGCGAGGGGCATAATAGCTGAATGCAGATTCCTCCTGCTTTGACTGAACTCTTGGAATTTCTAGTTTATGTGATCCTAATGATCTGAGTGATCTGTTAGGCTTGTATTCAGTGAGCATATCTGTAATGTATTGGGGTCCTAGGCCATTTAGTGATTTATAGACAAGTAATAATACTTTAAAATCTATTCTGAATGTAACTGGGAGCCAGTGTAGAGACCTGAGGACAGGTGTGATGTGCTCTGATTTCCTGGTTCTGGCCAGAATCCTGGCCGCAGCATTCTGGATGAGCTGCAACTGTCTGACTGTCTTTTTGGGAAGTCCAGTGAGGAGGCCATTACAGTAATCCACCCTGCTGCTGATAAAAGCATGAACAAGTTTCTCTAAGTCTTCACTGGAAACAAAACATCTAATTCTTGCAATGTTTTTGAGATGATGGTATGCTGATTTAGTTACTGCTTTGACATGACTGTTGAAACTGAGATCAGACTCCAGAGTCACACCAAGATTCTTGACCTTATTTTTTGTTGTATGACCCTTAGAGCCGAGGTACGCATTCACCTTGAGAACCTCATCTCTGTTCCCAAATGCAATGACTTCAGTTTTCTCTTTGTTTAACTGAAGGAAGTTTTGGCACATCCAATTGTTAATTTCATCAATGCATTGGCAGAGGGTGTCAATGGGGCTGTAGTCATTAGGCAGTAAGGCTATGTAGATCTGAGTGTCATCAGCATAGCTGTGGTAGGAGATTTGGTTCTTTCTCATTATTTGGCTCAGGGGGAGCATATAAAGGTTGAACAGGAGAGGTGCCAGAATTGAGCCTTGTGGGACTCCACATGTCATGGGTGTCCACCTCGACCTATGGTCACCTATACTGACATAGTAACCTCTCCCTTCAAGGTACGATCCGAACCATTTGAGGACCGTCCCAGAAAGCCCAACCCAGTTCTCCAGCCTATCCAGAAGTATGCTGTGATCGACAGTGTCGAATGCAGCACTGAGATCGAGCAATACCAGCACTGTTAGTTTGCCTGAATCTGTATTTAGGCGGATATCATTGATTATCTTTATAAGGGCGCTCTCTGTACTGTAATGTGCTCTGAAACCAGATTGAAAGTTGTCTAAACACCCCTTCAAGCTTAAGAATCTGTTAATCTGTTTAAAAACAACTTTTTCAATGATTTTGCCAATGAAAGGGAGATTTGAGATTGGCCTGTAGTTGCTCAGTAGGGTGTTATCCAGGTTGCTCTTTTTCAAGAGGGGTTTAACTACTGCAGTTTTAAGTGAGTTTGGAAAAATCCCTGAGAGAAGTGAAGCATTCACCACTTTCAGAAGATCCATTTCTAGACTGTTAAACACAGTTTTGAAGAATGATGTGGGGAGCGTGTCAAGATCGCAGGTTGATGTTCTCATAATTTGCACAACCTCTTCTAAGATTTTACCATCAATTTCCATGAAATCAGACATAATGTCTGATTTCTGAAGTTGAGGTTGAGCTTGTCTGACGCCGACACAACTTGGCTGATTGGATGAGCTGATTGCCTTTCTGATATTATTGATCTTATCAGTAAAGAAATGAGCAAACTCATTACATTTGCTTTCAGAGAGTAGTTCACTAGGAATTCTACTGGGGGGGTTTGTGAGTCTCTCTACCGTTGCAAATAGGGTACGAGTGTGATCTATATTGCTGTTTATAAGGCTTGAAAAGAAAGTCTGCCTAGCAGTGTTTAGTTCCACATTAAAAGCATGAAGACTGTCTTTATAGATGTTGTAATGGACTACTAGTTTCGTCTTCCTCCACATGCGCTCAGCTTTTCTGCATTGTCTTTTCATCATCTTTACAGATGTTGACCTTGTCCAAGGTCCTTTCTGTCTGCCAGTTCTCTTCCTGACTTTAACAGGAGCAATGTCATCTATGACATTCTTAACTTTAGAGTTAAACAAATCAAGGAGAGAATGGACAGAGTCTGCAGATATGCTTGGTGTTAGTGATATGGCCTTCATAAACTGCTCACTAGTGTTCTCATTTATGCATCTCTTTCTGACAGAGACAGATCTGTCTTCAGTGGCTGGAGTGATCAATACATCAAAGAAAATACAGAAATGATCAGATAGTGCCACATCTTTAACAACAGTCGATGAAATGTGTAAACCCTTAGTTATAAGTAGATCAAGAGTGTGTCCACGATTGTGTGTGGGTCCTTGAACATGCTGAGTCAGATCAAAAGTGTTAAAAACAGTCATAAGTTCTTTTGTAGCATTGATTTCTGGATTATCAATGTGAATATTAAAATCCCCAGCAATAGTAAAACAGTCAAATACAGAGGTTACTATTGATAACAGCTCTGTAAAATCATCAATAAAAGCTGGAGAATATTTTGGAGGTCTGTAGATAATGATCAGTAAGATGCGTGGAGCACCCTTTAGTGCTATACTCAGATATTCAAAGGACAAATAATCACCAAATGACACTTGTTTACACTCATAAACATCTTTAAACAGGGCAGCGATGCCTCCACCTCTCCTATTAACTCTGCAAACACTCAAATAATCAAAGTTTAAAGGAGCTGCTTCATTCAGGACTGCTGCGCTACAACTGTCATCGAGCCAAGTTTCATTTAAAAGCATAAAATCAAGGCAATTTGTGCTGATAAAATCATTGAGTAAAAGTGACTTATTATTAAGAGATCGGATGTTTAAAAGTGCTAGCTTAACAGTTTTAGCTGTTTTCCCTACAGTAGTCTTAGATCTACATTTAATCGACACCAGATTTGAATGATTTGCTATACGGCTTGAAAAGGCCTTTGGTTTTCTGTCTCGTAATAAAACACATATCTGCGTAGAGGAAGCTACAGGCACACAGGGTTCCTGCTTGTTCTGTAAACATCTGATAAAGATACTGTTATCTAAGCAGGCACCCGACACACATCACCGACAGCTGTTGTGTTCACCAGCTGAAGATGGGGCGCTGTTTGAGCCATGGCGGTGTGATCGTAGAGTTCTTCCAAGTGGGCTCAGAGGTGGTTGTGGAGCACGCCGCTTTTTGGGTGATAACTGGGGGCTTGCGGCAAAGGAGTGTGAAAGTTTAGTTCCAGCAAACACCAGTTCCTCCATCTTTTTAGAAAAGTCCAAGTGAGGCGAGCAAGGTGACAGTGAGAGCGTGTCTGGTGACAGGGGTGGCAGAGGTTGTGGGTCTGGAGATTCTGGAAATATATTTTCCTGGCTGTTTTCCTGAAAATCCTCGTTGAACACTGAGACTTGCTGCTGTTCAGATGGATCACCGTCAGTCTGTGTTGGGCTCAGTGTGCAGGGCGCAGGCGGCAGTGTTTCTATCAACAGTGGTTGTTTTGGCTGCATGGCGTTATCACTGTCCTTGTGTAATGCATCAGCCCCAGGTCCACTCAGGAGCTGATTTGAAGTCCTGTGGTCATCCTGACATTTGCTAGGTGTGTGTGTGTCACTTGGGTTGAGTTCAGTGACACACACAGCCGATGGATGATGAAGGGAGAAATAGATATTGTCCTTTAGCACCTTTGCACCAAGTTTGTTTGGATGAAGGCCGTCTGATGTAAATAGATGTCTTTGGTTCCAGAAGAGATTGAAGTTGTCAATGTAATTCAGTCCTTTCCTGTTGCATGTTTTCTGCAGCCATACATTTAGGCCAAGAAGTCGTGAAAACATATTTGTCCCTCTTGCAGGGAGTGGTCCACTGATGAACGGCTGAATTTTCAATCTTTCGACTGTTTCCAAGAGTTGACAGAAATCTTTCTTGAGCAGTTCTGACTGCTCCTTCCGAATATCATTCTTCCCCACATGGATGATAATCCGTTTTGCAGTCTTGTGCTTCTTCAGAATTTCTTCAAGTTCTTTGTTTACATCAGAAACTGTTGCATGAGGGAAGCAGTAAGTCATTGTAGCTCTGCTATGCAATGAACATGCAAACACTGCGAAATATTTGTTAATATTTAAATAGAAAATAGCAAACTCTACTGACTGGCTGTACCTATATAGAATTTCAGAGTATTTACATTGCAGATCTTGATGGTCTATTCGGATTTTGTGACAGTGTCCAGTTTTCTTTTTTTTCTCGATGACCTGCTTAAATTTATCATCTTTTAAAGGTGACTCATATCCTATTGTCTGCATTTACACTGCACATGGCAAAATGCGCAATGACCAGGACAAAAAAAAAAAGCTGGCGCTGACTAAGAGCTGATACTAAAAAAACGATATTTCCTCCATTCCTGTATTTATTCTGTCCGCATGCTTTCATTTTGTGTTTTCTTTGTGACGAGTTGTTTTGCTGTAGTTTAGGACAAATTTCAAACCAGTAGGCATCTTGATGTAATGTATGTAATGTATTTTATATTTGTTATGTGGCGGATGTAGCACTCTTTCTCTCTCGTGGACATGCTTAAATACTTGTGCTACATCACACATATAAAAGCTTTTTTAGTCCCTGTGTGGAATTGGGCCACAGAAATCATAATAACAAATAATTAGATTTTTACATTTTACATTTTTAACAAAATCCTTAATGATGAAACAAATCAATGGAAAAGTCTTAAAATTCTAATATTTTGCTAAAATATCAATGGAAAATAGAATAAATAAATAAAAAGAAAAAGAATAAAAAAGAAAAAAAGAAAAATAAATAAATCACAAAATGCAAAACAACTTGGGTGTTTTTTATTTAACCTGTAATGAATTCAATTTTTTTATGTATGCAATTTCCATAATTATTCCCATAAGTGTATATATGCAATAGTTTAAATTTTACTTTAAATTGAATTCTATGCAATGAACATGCAAACACTGCAAAATATTTGTTAATATTTAAATAGAAAATAGCAAACTCTACTGACTGACTGTTCCTCTATAGACTTTCAGAGTATTTAAATTGCAGATCTTGATGGTCTGTTAGGATTTTGTGACAGTGTCCGATTTTCAAATTTTTTAATTTATTTTTGTTTCTCGATGACCTGCTTAAATTTATCATCTTTTAAAGGTGACTCATATCCTATTGTCTGCATTTACACTGCACACGGCAAAAGGCGCAATGACCAGGACAAAAAGAGCTGGCGCTGACTGACAGCTGATAATAAAAAAAAGCACTCTTTCCTCCATTCCTGTGTTTATTCTGTCCGCATGCTTTTATTTTGTATTTTCTTTTTGACAAGTTGTTTTGCTGTAGTTTATGACAAAAAATGTTCTCATTTGGCCATTTTCTTTTAATCTAGGCCTTAAAGCACTAGGCATCTTGATGTAATGTCCATGGCGTGATTTCTGCACGTGATGTATACAACAGTATTATTTTATATTGGTTACATGGTGGACGTTGCGCTCTTACTCTCTCGTGAACATGCTTAAATTGTGCCACATCACACATATAAAAGCTTTTTTAGTCCCTGTGTGGAGTTTGGTCACTTGAACCAGGAAAAGAAATTGTCCGCTTTTCACGTACAGCATAAACGTGTTTGGTAATGATGAAGGGTGCGTTGAGTCTTCAGCAGTTCAGTATGTGTGTGCACGCTTGGAGATGTGCATAGGTGCAAACAGAGAATAATGTGTCAGACAGCTGTGTGGACTGTCCTATTGCAAAATGCGGCTAAAAGTCCTACACGATGGTAGCCTAATAGTTTGATTGCGTTGTTTACATATCTGTACTGCACTTCAATAATATGACTTTCAGCACATCTAAAGTGACACTTCATCATGTGGTAATGTCCATGGTTAATTTGAGTGGCTACAGTTGCAGACTCTGCTTGGACATGAATAACACAGCAGCCTTTGAGCTCCGGTGAAAAAAAAAACGGTTATGTCACACCCGCCCGCCCGCCCAACCGAGTGATATGTGCAACACAAAGGCCAGCCTTACCAGGTGTGTGCAAAGCACTTGATTTGCGGTTCAAATTCAGTCCTGCTTCCAGTCTTCAATGCTAATTTCACCCTCACGCTCCATCATGATAACATCTCAACTCATGAGACAACTTTTCACCTCGACAAGAAATCTAATCTAGATGTAAACAATAACAATGGTCCTAATGTATTTCCTGTTTTAGATTTTTAACTTCCTTAGCTTTTAAGAATCCAGAAAGCTCTATATATTGACTTTTTTAAATTTATTTATATATTTTAATGAAAGCTGTGTTAACATTAGTTATGACTGAATCACATCTTGTTACAGTTCTGAAATAGAAGAGGGTGTCAATTAATGGTTTCTTCGGTGCACCATGATGCAGACGTGGATAATTCGGTATCGGTTCAGTAATAAAAGTAACCGGTTATTATGTACTGACGTCATTTATCTCGTTTGCTTTGTCGCAGTAGAATACTATGGCGAGGGAGGAGACCGCGAGTAATTAAAACGCAGAAACTGCACTATTTACTGAGTGTGTTTGCTGGACAGTCGTTTACTGACACTGAAGTTACAACATGACCCCCAAATTCACTCCCATGGAGAAAGTAAACTCCATTTCTCTCTCTCTCGTTCACTGTGCCCCGTTTGACCTGCGGGCGTGACGTTTCCTCTCCTCTCGGCTGTTATAGCAATACTTGTTGATCCAGACACAAGCACGTGCCTGCAATGTGAGTTTTCTCCACCGTGTCTATCATCAGCTGTGATCGCCGCTGCCGTTAGTTACTGTCACTCATCAGTGAACAGAGCCAGAGCGTTAGAGCCAATCGCAGCCCTTTCTGTTGAGCGTGTGACCAATCATAGGCATTTAACAACTAGCTTGACAATGCACAAAAAGCAGGGGGGATAATATGTACGTTTGTTTATTTGCTTTAAATGCTCATGTTGTTCTGTGCATGTACTTTCCTTTAGTTTGATGCATTCAAAAAGAGTGTTACTGTATCTTTGAGCAGGTAAATTTAAAGGTACAGTTCATGCCTGACTGCTTGTGTTAAAGGACAAAATTGTAATGCAAATACATATAGAATGTATTTAAAATGATACATTTATTAGAAGAATTGTTGTGCTGTGAAACAAAACAGTGTTTGCATGAAAATCGTAACCGAACCAAAACGTGAGACAATGATATGACAGTCATGACATTCATGCAACAATGATATCGCCATATTTAAATGGTCTATATTAGCCTAAAACCTAGCTTTAGTGAGTTGGAGAAGTTGAATTGATGACTTTTAAAACCTTTTATACATTATATCACTGCACATTCAGCCATTTAAAAAAATTAATCAGGCATATTTTGTCAGGATCTCAGTATTAATATATGTTAAGTGATCTTGTTTTTGTTTGAAATAAATTACTTAACCCTCTGTTGGATTATTTAGCTTGTTTTTAAGGAGGAAAACTTACTAAATTGACTAATTATTTCTGCAAACATAACTATATTTTTTGCTCGTCAAGAAAATGCTTCTTCATTTAATAATTGTAAGATATTTGGGACTAGAAACAAGACAACACTGTAATTTCTATTTACACTGAGATACTGACTGAATTTTTTTATTTGAACATGTTTATCTTGATCAATTAAAATAAGTTTATTTCTATTCACTTCCAATGCTGGATGGTTTAATGTTACTGTCAAGTTACCCATAGATTTGCAGTCTTAAGTCTTTTTTTATGCATAAACAATTGTATTGTAGTATAAATAGTTTTTTCATACACTCTTTTTAGCATTTAATCAGAAGGACACTCACTGATAATAACTTCCCCTTTTGCAAAATAAGGCATATATTAGGATAAATCTGTGTTTTCCCAACCCTGTTCCTAGTGGCACACCAACAATACATGGAAGTCTCCCTAATCAGACCCATTCATTTCAGGTTTGGGGTCTCTTTTAAGGAGTTGACTCAGGTGTGTTTTATTAGGAAGATTTTGAAAGTGTGTACTGTTAGTGTGCCTTCTGGAGAATCACTGCTATAGAATTTATTATATAAATAATAATGCATTTAATGACTTAACAAAACATTTCAATTTGTATAAATGACATTGGAAGTCTCACACATTCATGTTACAAATTGCCAGGATATAAAGCATTATGCATAGAATTACACTAGTAACCATGCACTCTAAAAAATGCTGGGTTATTTCAACCCATAATTGTGTATAATATTGAAAAACCCAGCCATCGGGTCAAAGATGTGCTATTAATTTAATTCCCAAATTTACCTCCATTTGGAGTGTATTTTGGGCGGTGTGAGGTTTAGGGGGTGAGTGTAATGGAGGGCAGCTAGAAAGTGCTGTGCAGGTACACCTTACTCTTCTGATCTCTAAAGGTGCTCTAGTGACAGACGCTAGGTCTTTAGCCTCCTTGTTAGAGCAACCAACTCCCATACAAAGAGTCGTCGGTTTGATCCCAGCTTGGAGTGGGTTGGGTGCTGTAGGACCGGCGGGGTTACACAGGGTGTGAATTATAGGGTGTGAATTATAATGCTTGATCCCCCCTGAAGGACATCAAAACAACATGTATGGAAGGGACAGTCCTTTAAATAGTGAGAAATAAGCTGCGTCCCAAATGAAACACTATGCACTTATGCACTTACACCCTCAACAGCATAGTATATGTATATAGTGTTGTCCCAAATGAAACACTAATGGCTTTTTTACTAAGCGGAAGTTCAAGCTGTTTCCCAGATGACGGTTACCAAGTTAGTGAAATAAATGACTACATAACCAAATAATACCTGTCATGAGTATAACCGCATTCACCATCAGGAGGCGCTATAATCCCTCTAGTAGGAGAATTTTGCTTTCCCAGTCCAACATAAATAAAGTTATCCAACATGTGCGTCCGATAGCTCCGCCCCTTCCGCTACGTGCGCAAAGCTGTGGTCGTTGAGTGTGTGAAGTGTCCATCATTATACACTTCATATTACTGGTGGAATGAGTGCATCATCCGGGTAATTAAAGTGCACTTATTATTTGTAGAGTTTTCAGTGTGAACGCACTTATTACACTATTTATACTACAAAATGGTGTAGAATAGTGCACAAGTATGCGATTTGGGACGCAGCTATAGTTTGCTCTTATCTGTGTCTTAAATAATATTTATAAATAAAATATACATATACATTTGATCACCCATATAAAAGTTCATACCATTGTGAACGCAAATTGTACACATTTTTGGGTTTCGATAACTCCGTATTTAGGGTGTATTTACACTATGTGCAGTTGCCTTGAACCGGGCCAAAGCATGCTTGTCCCCCCCCTCCTTTCTCCCCCATCGGCCTGCACTCACATTGCATTTGAGCCTGAGCACGCTTACGTCATCGATGATGCGCTGTTCAGTTTAAGACGCGCTCTAGCACAGCGCAGTGGACATTTCTTTAGTTATATCGTTTTAGTCATTTGGGATGCAGGGGCACGTAGTCAAACATTTCACAGAGCAGATCAGCCACCTTTGATCCTCTTAAACAATCATAAAGTCCTCGTGCTGCAGGTATTAGGAGGTTTGCTAAAGGTGCAGCTGTCGTGCAGCGAGGGGTTTGCTTCTTTAATAACCTACGACAGTTTACATTTATTGAGCAGTAAGAATGATTAAAAAATCTATATGAAACAGTCCCTTAAAAGTCACGTCTCATCTTCAGTTTTCGTCTCAGGCGAGCCCAAGTGAAATGCACTCTGGCACACCTCTTCCAACCGGGCCAGGGCCGGCCAAATGAAGATTACTTATGGCCTGAACCTGATTCAGAGCACTCCTGGGTGTGGTTCGGATAGCATAGTGTGAGTGCGCCCTTAGTTTGAGTGTGGAAGCATTTGAGTAGCAAAATTCATTCATTTTCTTGTCAGCTTAGTCCCTTTATTAATCTGGGGTCGCCACAGCGGAATAATTCGCCAACTTATCCAGCATTTTTTACGCGGCGGATGCCCTTCCAGCTGCAACCCATCTCTGGGAAACATCCATACATTCTCATTCACACACATACACTACGGACAATTTAGCTTACCCAATTCACCTATACCACATGTCTTTGGACTTGTGGGGGAAACCGGAGCACCCGGAGGAAACCCACGCAACCACATGGAGAACATGCAAACTCCACACAGAAATGCCAACTGACCCAGCCGAGGCTCGAACCACCAACCTTCCTGCTGTGAGGCGAACGTGCTACTCACTACGCCACCGTGGCGCCTTGAGTAGCAAAATATATTTTACAATTAAATCTTCCAAATGATGATAAATGTAAAAAATGTAAAATGCCAGTGATTTTTGTATTAAATGAGCATATTACGTACATCACATGTGCAAAGTTTTGTGGAAACGAAAAATGAAAATCAAATTATTAAATGTACATTTTCCATTTCCAACCATAGTTTTAATATGCAAATTACACACTGTTTATGCTTTAAAAGGTGCAAAAGTAAACAGAAAATGCGGTACCCAATTTAAACTAATGTATCTAACATTTTAATGCAGTGCTTCTTGTCTGATCTGAGACCCACTTCATATTGGATATCTATCAGGCAGTGAAGATCACAGATTTTAAAAAATCAGACCTTAAACGTGGCAATTTTATAACGGAAAGAAGCGCTAAGACTGGCTGCCTGAAATTAAAAGTCTGTGTGCATATAGCCCATTAAGACATTTAAAAATCCAATTTAAATCTATACATTATGATTGTTTATGTTAATGCGAACAAACTTACCTGTTGCCAAATAATAATAATAATATAAATAATTTTAATTGCAGCAAACTTTGCACATATGTAATGGAAAATGCATGTATAAACACAAAAATACATAGCAATTTTGCATATTACATTTTCTAAATTCTGTTTGCAACTCGTATATGCTATCGGTATGGTATTGATAAATGTGAACCTGAGGTTTTAAGAGCGCAGAGTGTCCTTCAGCCCGATCGTCCTCGTGCGACCCCCAGCTCACGGATCACTCTCTCCGCACCCCTATTAATTGGCTGTCAAAAAATGTGCCGAATTAACGGATTAACGAGGCCGGTTTGCGAATGCTGAAGTTCTGGATGGAGATGAGGTAAACCCCCCCCCGCCCCCGTCCGCCCGCCGCCCGTCCAGCCCACAGCATCACCCCTCCTGCGCCTCCTCGTGCAGGATCGCCACAAATCTGGATCCAGGACATTTGAGGGGATTGTGTTTCATTAGTTTGATTTGAGCGGACAGCGCTAAGCTGCTGTGGGGCTCTGCGCTGACAGCTAATTACAGGAATCTGCCTCGTCTACTGATAGAGAACAATGGGCTGAGATGAGCCTCCTTCGCCAGGGGGGGACCACTCCACGGATCTTTATACATTTAATCTACATCTGAATATGTGAAAGATAGTCAAACGCGCACGATAACAGACCTGTTTGTGAAGGAAACAGGAGGCGTTTTTGAGCGCGTGCAAGATAACGTCAATTACGCCGCTGTATACGTTTAAAAGATGACAGACTTTAAATAGCATTACGTCTCCATTCGCTTTTATGCTTAATCCACAGACGGTCAAAGTTTAGTGATGGCCGATTTGCTGCCAGTGCATACACGTTTAAAAGAGCGTCCGCCGTCCACAGCGAGGGTTATAGAGAAACGCAGTCCTGTCAAGCACGCTAGCTCTCGTGTCCCGTAACCTGAAGATATTCCCCTTGAGCAGCTCTGTCCTCGTCTTCAGATAATCAACATTAAAACATGCCGCTCCATTCATGTGGACGCTTTCCCCCTTAAAAGAGAATTAAATAGATTAGCGCAAACGTCAGTAAATCAAACGACACATTACGCTCGCTACATTTGAAGCGGCCAGCGCGCGCATGTCAAAACAATCCAATTAGCTGTGTTTCTGGCCCCGACATATTCTTTTGTTATGTTTCCCTTTTTCCTTTTTTTTTTTAAATAGGAAAAAAAAAAGCTCGCAACATTTCAAACTAAACTTGCTCTGTGAAATATTTGCTTGCCGATTGCACCACAGCGCTGCGCTGTCACACGGCATGCAACAATGTTAATTCTACAAGCTGTCCCAAACTCCTACATTTCTGACACACTTTTGCCAAGTTTTTTTTTTTTCCGTCTCCGTCTCCAGGTGTACACTGAGAGGCTGACGTCTGAGCTGCCATCTTTCCTCCTGACATGCTGTCAGTGAATGAAAAAAAAAAACTCCCTGAGATGGAGACGTTTCAACATTTCTCCGTAAAGCTCAGGTCAGTCTCTCCTCCTGCTTTATTTTTTTTTTTTTTACGGTTTCATCATCAACTCGTGGTGATTGAAAAGCCTCTCGGCCCCCTCTCACCGTCGTTAATGTCACTCTGTGTCAGGGTGACTAAGCCGCTGCCACTGTGCTGACCCGTTTGGTCTGAGCAAAGGGTCTGCTAGTCTGTCGGCCACGGGGTCAGCGGTGCCACGCCGATGCCTCTGACTGACAGCTCGCGCGGGGGGATTGTTAGTGAGATTTTCCTGCATGGAGATGCCCTGTCATGGACGCCACAGCGCTGCCAGTGTCAGCCGGCCCTGCGGCGCCTTCGTTGGGACACTGGCTGACAGGTGAGCATACAGTGGCTCCTTGGCCTCCTAATTGCAGCCCCTGGTCCTCCATCCTGTGGAGGGATCGGGTGACTGAGGCCGACTCGTGCCCGGCTGCCCTTCCTTGTGCCGGGGATCAGTAAGGTGACCGTTGCACCTCCCCGGAGCCAAGTCTGGACGTGCAATCATTATATGACATGAGGACCAGACACAAACATGGCAGGTGAATTTGATGGGCAAACGAGGACTCGGACACACATAAACACGTGAATTTTGTGCGCTTTGGCAGCTTGCTTTTGACACGCATGTCTAAAGTCGAAACACATTTGACTTGGCCTGAAGTTAAAAGCTGCAGTGTGTTAATGAGTTGCACAAAGTGCATTTTATTTACATGCGTGTATGAAGACTACACATGTACTCGGCAACTTGAATGCATGGAGAATAAAGCATTTGAACTGTTTAAGGCTGAACACGGTTTACAGTAAAAGCAAAAAAGTGTTCTGTGCATATTTGTGCACAGTAAGTTTAATGCACTGGATTTATACAAAGGGTTTAAAATGAATGAATCCATGCATGCAAATTAAATGTGCAATCATGCATAAAACAAAACTCAAGGCAAAATGTGTCTTGAATTAAGAAATTTAAAAGCAAATTGTTTTGTGGAAAGTTATACACAGTGTATGAGTGTAATACACTAGGCATAAATAAACATTTAGTATGAATGCATGGACAATATGACAAAAGTACGCATGCATGCATAAATATGTGTACTTTGACACCTTTCTGGTTCTGTGCATGTAGAAATTCAACACTTTCCTTGTTTGAGGCTGAACACAGTTTACAGTGAAAGCAGGAAAGTGTTCTGTGCTTATTTGTGCACAGTAAGTTCAATGCACTGGACTTATAGAAAGTGTGCATGCATGCGTAAACCAAAATAAAACAAATAAACATTTAGTGTGAATGCATGGACAACATCACAAAAGTACACATGCATGCATAAAAGTGTATACTTTGAAATATTTCTGGTGCTGTGCATGTAGAAATTCAACACTTTCCT
>CAIGQQ010004820.1:2666514-2678813 GCA_903798035.1 Danio albolineatus | reverse complement strand
TTGAGGCTGAACACAGTTTACAGTAAAAGCAGGAAAGTGTTCTGTGCGTATTTGTACACAGTAAGTTCAATGCACTGGACTTATACAAAGTGTTCATGCATAAAAAATGTGCATATGCGAAAGAAACAAGCATGTGCCTGCATGCATAAAACAATTCAAGACGTTTTGCTGTATCAATCTAAAGAAATAGAAAAGCTATTAGAAAAGCACAGTAATACACTATAGGCATGCATAAACAGCATTTAGTATAAATGCATGGGCAACGTACATGTACAAAACATAACAAAAGAACACACGCATGCTTAAATGCATATTTTGATATCTTTCTGTTGCTGTGCAACACTTTTACCTTGTTTGAGGTTGAATCAAATTTACAGTAAAAGCAGGAAATAGTTTTGTGCATATTTGTGCACAATAAGTTGAAGAAACTACTTATACAAAGTGTGCATGCATAGAAAATGTGCTTATGTGAAAACAAGCATGTGCAGCATAAAAAAATATTCAAGACACATTTGACTAGTGAGTCTAAAAAATACAAGCAAATTGTTTTGTGCAAAGTTGTACACAATATATGAGTTGGTATGGGACCATAACCATTTTCAAGGTATACCGCGGTATGGAAAAGTCAAGGTTTTCATACCGCCAAAATGTTCTGCTATACCGTTTCTAAGGTGTGAGTGAGAATTATTTTATTTTTATTTTATTTTTTCATTTTTTTTTTAGTTTTTTAGGTGTAAATTGTAAAGACATCTGTGTTTGTGAAACAAATGAAAACTCAGAAGTCAAGGATTTACTTGAATCATTTAGCTTGACACGTTTACTGTCCAAAATATTTTAAATGTTTCTCAAAATAAAATATATAGTGTTCAAAGGGGAAAAAAGTTTTTTTTTTTTACCCAGAAATTTAAAAAGAATATATTTTAGAGCAGTAAACACAATACCGTCATAATGTGAAACCATGATATTTTTATCCATTGTTATCATACCGTCAGAATCTTATACCAGCCCATGCCTATATATGAGTGTAATACACTAGGCTTAAATAAACAGCATTTAGTATGAATGCATGAAATGCGTGCATGGACAAAACATACAAAGAGTACACATGCTTGCAAAAAATGTGTACTTTGACAACTCTCTGTTGGTGTGCGTGTAGAAATTCAACTCTTTTTTTTTTTTTTTTTTTTTTTTTTTTTTTCTTATTTGAGACTGAACAAAATTTACAGTTAAAACAGGGACCTGTTGGGAAAATTATACAAGTGTTGGGGACTTATACAATGTATGCATACATGGATAATGTGCATATGCGAAAACAAGCACGTGCAGCATGAAAATATATTCAAGACACATTTGATTTGTGAGTCTAAAACAAAATATAAAAGCAGCAGATGGTTTAAAGCATGTTTGTATACTAGTGTAATATACATAAATAAAATAAACAGCGTTGAGTATGGAACACGTGCATGTACAAAAACATAACAAAAGTGCACATGCATGCTTAAATGACATCTTTCTGTTGTAGTGCGTGTAGAAATTCAACACCTTTGCCTTTTTTAAGACTGAACAAAATGTACAGTGAAAGTGAAAACGTGTCGAGCACATTTGTGCACAGTAAGTTTTATGCTCTGGACTTATACAAAGTGTTCCTGCATAGAAAATGTGCATATGCCAAAACAAGCATGTGCAGTGTGAAAAAATATTCGAGACAAGTTTGACGTGTGAGTCTGAAACTAAGTATAAAAGCAGCAGATGGTTTAATGCAGGGGTGCTCAACCCTGTTCCTGGAGATCTACCTTCCTGCAGATTTCAGTTTTAACATAAATATTACAGATTATTTTTATGTATGTGCATATGCAAAAACAAGCAGTTGTATGGATAAATTAAATTCCAGACACATTTGATATGTGAGTCTATAAAATAAAAGCAGCAAACTGTTGAATGCAGTGTTTCTTAACCACGTTCCTGGAGAACCATCAGCTCTGCATATTCTCCTTGTGCAACCAAACACACCTGATTCAGATCATCAGCCTATTAGCAGAGACTGAAAGACCTGTAATGCGTGTGACAAAGGAGACTTCCAAAGCATGCAGTGCTGGTGGTTCTCCAGGAACATGGTTGAGAAACACTGGCTTAATGCACATTTCTACATAATGCTTGAATGTAATACAAACAGCATTTAGTATATATGCATAGAGGACATGCCAAAAAGTACACACACATGCATGAAAATGCGTATTCTGCCAACTTTCTGTGGGCATTCATGCATAAATTAGGCTCATTTGTGTTATGAGTCTGGAGATCCTATAAAAACAACAAACTGAATAATGCATCTCTATACAATGCATGAGTTTGTTTTAATTTGCATGCACATAACGTACAGTACATGTGCAAACACATGTATGTGCATTCATAGAAGTATACAACTTCCTGTTGTGCATGCATACATTTGACACACATTTGCCTTATGAATACGACACTCCAGAATATAAAACCAGCACACTGTTTAAAGAGCCCCTATTATGGGTTTTTGAAAATTATCTTCATGCAGTGTGTAACACAGCTCTAGTGAAGTGAAATGTCCAGCTGAGGCTTAAATCTGAAAGTGCACAGTGTTTAAAACTATTGATTCATCTATAAAAGAGTCGACTCATAGTTCCTCAAACAAATCGCCGTGATTACGAGTCTTTAGCTGTTTCAGCATGACGTGAACATGAAACATAAGCCCCGCCCATTTGTGCGCGCGCAGCCCCGGGAGATTCGAAACCCCAAACCCCACCCACAAACAACAGCGGCGAGCAAATGTTGCCAGATTGGGCGGTTTTGAATGTGATTGTGCAGGTAAAAACCTTTTGGAGAGGGTTTGGACTGGAATCAGTCAGCTACATCTGGCAACACAGAGCAGAGCACTGTACTCAGCTGGATATTATTGGAAGTGTGCAGATGAACCAGAGATGAGACTGTGAAGAGTCCGTGGTTGAGGTTTATTTCTGCAGAAATGCCTCAGCATTATAGCCCAGCCTTGTGCTGTGTTTCCTCTGCGGAGTGCTTCTGAAATCTACAGGCTTACAACAGAGGATTTGTCGACTGTTTGTTAGGAAGGATAAGAAAAGACTATTGATGTATGCAGGGGCGGACTGGCCTAAGGGAGCACCGGGACATTTCCCGGTGGCCTGACGGTGAATCTGGCCTGCTATCCAACAAGTGTGAGTAAGTGTGATTTAAAACGGTTGCCTCGTTGTTTTCTCCAGCTTGTAAACGAGGAATTTAATTGTGTTTTGTAACTTGTAACCGCTTGTAGTGTCTCTGGTTAACTTGTATTCTGGATTAAATGGATTATGGATTAAAATGTGTTTGTGAACTCGTGTTCCTCTGCTGTTTGTCGTTGCTATGGCTACATCAGCTCTCCTACACACGTGCGGCGGTCCTGTTTCATAATAGTTCAGCTTTTGCCGCTGTGTGCATTAATACTGAATGTGTGTCGCTGTTTTTACTTCTGGTTAAGAATAGAGTGATGTGCTGGGAGACCGGGGGGTTAGTTTCAGGGGTGAGATGTCTGAAATACGGGCGACTCTCGATAAAAACGAGTGTTAGCAGATATGCTCATGCACACACTATGACTACTTCAATATTGATAAGCCGTGGTGGGCATTCTCTCACGTTGAATGATGTCGACCAATCGCAACAGACTGGATCATCGGTCCAATCAGCGCAGTTTAGCATCGCGCTAAGGAGGGGTTTTGGAACAAATAAATCACTGAATGGTTCATATAGGAGTCGCTGCGATAATGAGGTAAAAATAAATGCAGATTATAAGACAGTGAAAGTGTTTTTTGACCATGCATGCAGATCAGCCTGCTGTTGGAGACCCCCAAAACCAAAATATGACCCTTTTTAATGTATAATAGGGGCTCTTTATTGCATATCTGTACATAAATGTGCTGTAATACACTAGACTTACACAAAGCAAATGAATTTGCTCATGAAGAAGCAGCGATATGGTGTCTGTTTCAGATGTGAAACACGAGAGCAGGTAGATTTCCGTTTTACTGTTTAATACATGAAGAGACGCATTTGTCAAAAGACACTATTAATGAATTCCCCCGTGTGTTTTTGCATGTAAATGACTGTCATATGAATATGTATGTTTCTGGAGAAGCAATGAAATTACGCTTCTTTTATCTGAAGCAGACGACAATAGAGCCAAAGAAAGTTTATTTGTCCATCGCACGAGTAACAGACTCGATTGCTTTTAGCATAAAAAAATGACAGCGAATGGGGAAAGCTTATTTAATATGACAAGCTTTTGAATCTATCAAGATATTTATGAAACGTTTGTCTTTATAATACAAATATACGTCATCCAACACATCTCCCTGCTGGAAGAGGTTATTTTTTTTGCCGTTTTAAAGCAGAAGCGATCATAAAAATGAAAGGAGCGCAGCGTTATAGTTTGTCTAAATATTGACTATGATCTGAGTGGCATACTTACATACTACTGTTATTATTATTGCATGATGAAAATGTGTGGCGTTCAATACTAAACAATGCAACCTTTCATTTTCAATCTGACGAATGAACTAAAAGTGCAATCAGCAATATTTTTAGCTCATGTCTTTAACAGACTGTCATAGTCTAAAGCATTTATATTATCACAATGCAATGTTTTCATACCCGCTTGAAAAATGACGAGGTCATGCTTTAACATTGAACGTTTTCCCAATGTTCTATTAAAGGGATGTCTACACCATAAAATTAATAATATGTTCGTTCAAAGTTATCAGATATAAATTGATAGCACTTTTTTTTTTTTATTTATGCATCTCATTTGCATATGCATTTCAATAATCAAATGCAATGCTCCACAAAACATGAACATTCTAAACATTAAAAGAACGTTGAGAAAGATATTAAGAACCTAAAGAGAACAGTTGGGAATATTATATTTACTGTGCTGAAAAATGAATTCATAATTTATTAGTTGCATGTGGTCTGAGTTTTACATTCAGACATTTTATGCATACAATTGATCAAATATTACAATGTACATTTTTAATTTATTCATTTATGATTTACACATGTCATTTGCATATGCATCTGATATGTTTTGACATTTAATGCTTGCAATAATCAAATGCAGTGTTCCCCAAAAACATTAATATTCAAAGAACATTATAATAACCTAAAGGAAACAATTTAATAATTATTATATTTAATTTTCTGAAAATTATAACAATTTTATTTATTTATGCATAAATTATGGATCTTTTTTCCTGAAAAATCTTAAATGCATGTGATCTAGTGAGTTTTAAAGGCATTCAAACAACATTTCATGCATGCAATGAAAACCGTTTATTAAATATTACAATGTTCTGAAAATTATTCCACAATTTTTTTATTCATTCATGATTTATACCTCTCATTTGCATATGCATCTAATATATTTTGACATTTTTCAAGCTTTAAATAACCAAATGCAGTGTTCCCCAAAAACATGAACATTCCTAATATTCAAAGAACATTTTAATAACCTAAAGGAAACAATTTAATAATTATTATATTTAATTTTCTGAAAATTAACAATTTTATTTATTTATGCATAAATTGTGGATCTTTTTTTCTGAAAAATCTCAGTTGCTGTGATCTAATGAGTTTTAAAGGCATTCAAACAACATTTAATGCATGCAATTGAAACAGTTTATCAAATATTACAATGTTCAGATTATGATAGCACAATTTTTTTTATTCATTCATGATTTATACATCTCATTTGCATATGCATCTGATATATTTTGACAATTTTCATGCTTAAAATAATCAAATGCAATGTTCCCCAAAAACATGAACATTCTTAATATTCAAAGAACATTATAATAACCTAAAGGAAACAATTCAAGGAATATTATATTTAATTATCTGAAAATTATAAAAAAATATATATATTCAAGCATGATTTATACATCTCATTTGCATATGCATCTAAAATATTTTGTCATTTTTCATGCTTGCAATAATCAATGCAGTATTTCACAAAGTAAACATTCTTAATATTCAAAGAACATTTAATAACCTAAAGGTAACAATTTAAGGAATATTATATTTAATTTTCTAAAAATTCTTTTTATTTTTTTTATTCATGCATAAATTATGGATTTTTTTGTGAAAAATTTTAGTTGCATGCAATCTAATGAGTATTAAAGGCATTCGGACAACTTTTCATGCATGCAATGAAAAAAACAATTTATTAAATATTACAATGTTTTAAAAAAATAACAATTTAATTTCTGCATGAATTATACATCTCATTTGCATATGCATCTAATATATTTTAGTACTTCTCATGCTTGCAATAATCAAATGCAATGTTCCACAAAAACATGAACATCCGAAACATTCAAAGAACATTTTAATAACCTAAGGGAAACAATTTGTGATATATTATAATATTATGTGATAATATTATTTTTAATTTTCTGAAAATAATATCAAGAAATTAAAATTATTCATGCATAATTTATGGATCTTTTTTCTGAAAAATCTTAGTTGCATATGGTCTAATGTGTTTTAAAGACATTTAGACATTATTTCATGCATGCAACGGAAACTATTTATCAAATATTACAATGTTCTGAAAATGATAGCACTTTTTTATTATTATTCATCCATGATTTATACATCTCATTTGCATATGCATCTATTATATTTTGACATTTTTCATGCTTGCAATAATCAAAAGCAGTGTTCTCCAAAAACATGATCAGTCTAAACATTCAATGGAACCAATTTAATAAATATTACAATGTTCTAAAAATGATTGCTCAATTTCTTATTCTTGCATGATTTCTACATCTCATTTGCATATGCATCTAATATATTTTGACATGTTTCATGCTTGCAATAATCAAATGCAGTGTTCCCCAAAAACATGAATATTCTTAATATTCAAAGAGCATTATAATAACCTAAAGGAAACAATTTAAGAAATATTCTAATTAATTTTCTGAAAATTTTAACAATTTTATTTAAGCATAAATTATGTATTTTTTTCTGAAAAATCTTAGTTGCATGTGATCTAATGAGTTTTCAAGACATTCAGACAACATTTCATGCATGGTATGGAAACTATTTATCAAATATTACAATGTTCTTAAAATTATAGCACATTTTTTTATTCATGCATGATTTATACATATCATTTGCATATGCATCTAATATATTTTGACATTTTTCATGCTTGCAATAATCAAATGCAGTATTCCCCAAAAACATGAACATTCTTAATATTCAAAAAACCTAAAGGAAACAATTTAAGGAATATTACATTTTATATTTAGCACAATTTTTTTTATTCATGCATGATTTCTACATCTCATTTGCATATGCATCTGATATGTTTTGACAATTTTCATGCTTAAAATAATCAAATGCAATGTTCCCCAAAAACATGAATATTCTTAATATTCAAAGAACATTATAATAACCGAAAGGAAACAATTTAAAGAATATTATATTTAATTTTCTGAAAATTATAACAATTTTAGTTATTCATGCATAATTTATGGATCTTTTTTCTGAAAAATCTTAGTTGCATGTGATCTAATGAGTTTTAAAGGCATTCAAACAACATTTCATGCATGCAATTGAAACAATTTATCAAATATTGCAATGTTCTGAAAATGATAGCACAATTTTTTTTATTAATTCATGATTTATACATCTCATTTGCATATGCATCTGATATATTTTGACATTTTTCAAGCTTGCAATAATCAAATGCAGTGTTCCACAAAACATGAATATTCTCAATATTTAAAGAACATTATAATAACCTAAAGGAAACTATTTAAGAAATATTATATTAAATTATCTGATTTTTTTTATTATTCATGCATGATTTATACATCTCATTTGCATATGCATCTAAAATATTTGGACATTTTTCATGCGTGCAGTAATCAAATGCAATGTTCCACAAAAAACTTAAACATTCTTAATATTATATATATTCAAATAACATTTAATAACTTAAAAGGTAACAATTTAAGGAATATTTAATTTTCTTAAAATTCTAACAATTTTTTTTATTAATGCATAAATTATGGATTTTTTCCTTAAAAAGTTTAGTTGCATGTGATCTAATGCGTTTTAAAGACATTTAGATGATGTTTCATGCATGCAATGGAAACAATTTATTAAAAATTACAATGTTCTGAAAATAGCAACATGCGTGATTTATGCATCTCATTTGCATATGCATCTGATATATTTTGTCATTTTTCATGCCTGCAATAATCAAATGCAATGTTCCCCAAAAACATGAACAGTCTAAACATTCAATAGAAACAATTTATTAAATATTACAATGTTCTGAAAATGATTGCTCAATTTCTTGTTCTTGAATTATGCATGTCATTTGCATATGCATCTAATATATTTTGATACTTCTCATGCTTGAAATAATCAAATGCAATGTTCCACAAGAACGTGAACATTCGAAACATTTAGATAACATTTTATTAACCTAAAGGAAACAATTTGAGTAACATTAATTTTCTGAAAATTATTTAAAATATATAATTATTCATGCGTAATTTATGGATCTTTTTTCTGAAAAATCTTATTTGCATGTGATCTAATGTGTTTTAAAGACATTCAGACGACATTTCTAACATGCAATGGAAACAATTTATTAAATATTACAATGTTCTAAAAATGATACCACAATTTTTTTTTATTCATCCATGATTTCTACATCTCATTTGCATATGCATCTGATATATTTTGACATTTTTCATGTTTGCAATAATCAAATGCAGTGTTCCCCAAAAACATGAACAGTCTAAACATGCAACAGAAACAATTTATTAAAACTTACGATTTTCTGAAAATGATAGCACGTTTTTTTTTTATTCAAGCATGATTTATACATCTCATTTGCATATGCATCTGATATATTTTGAATTTTTTCATGCTTGCAATAATCAAATGCAGTGTTCTCCAAAAAACATGAATAGTCTAAATATCCAAAGAACATTATAATAACCTAAAGGAAACAATTTAAGGAATATTATATTTAATTTTCTGAAAATTATAACAATTTTATTATTTATGCATAAATTATGGATTTTTTTCTGAAAAATCTTAGTTGCATGTGATTTAGTGAGTTTTAAAGACATTCAGACAACATTTCATGCGTGCAATGGAAACTGTTTATTAAGTATTACAATGTTCTGAAAATGATAGCACATTTTTTATTCGTGCATGATTTATACATCTCATTTGCATATGCATTTGATATATTTTCTCATTTTTCAAGCTTTCAAAAATCAATGCAATGTTCCACAAAAAACATAAACATTCTTCATATTCAAAGAACATTTTATTAACCTAAAGGAAACAATTTAAGGAATATTATATTATGTTTTCAGAAAATTATTAAAAAAAGAAATGTTCATGCATAAATTTATGGATTTTTTTTCTGAAAACTCTTAGTTGCACGTGATCTAATGAGTTTTAAAGACATTCAGACATTATTTCATGCATGTAATGGAAACAATTTATTAAATATTACAATGTTCTGAAAATAAAAGCACTTTTTTTTCATTCATGATTTATACATCTCGGTTGCATAAGCATGTGATATATTTTGGACACTTTTCATGCTTGAGTAATCAAATGCAATGTTCCACAAAACATGAACAGTCTAAACATTCAATGAAAAAGTTCATTAAATAGTACAACGTTCTGAAAATTGTAGCAAATTTTCTTCATACATAACTTATTGATCTTTTTTTCTGAAAAATCTTAGTTGCATATGATCTGATGTGTAAGACATTCAGACAACATTTCATGCATGTAATAACCAAATGCAAAGTTCCCCAAATAACATGAACATTCTAAAAAGAACATTCAGGCACATTTTAATAACCTAAAGGAAACCGCAAACTTAAATGAAATCTATTAGTTGCATGTGAATTAAATTTGTATGTGTGTGTGTGTGTGTGACATTCATGCATGCAATAATGAAAGTCTAAAACAATGAAATTAATAATGAAATATTCTGAAACATCTTAGTGTGGACATTCTACCCAAAAAAAAATTCTACTAATATTGAGAAATATTTAATAATCTTAAAAGGAACCATTTAAGGAATATTATAATTTTCTCAGAATCACAGCACTTTTTTTTTCTGAAACGTGCGTCTAATTTTTGTGTGCAGGTGTGTGAGACATTCAGACAACATTTCATGCGTGTAATTATCAAATGCAATGCCCCAACAAAAAACATGAACATTCTAAAAATTCTAAGGATATTGAGAGCTGTTTAAATAACCTAAAGGGAACCATTTAAGGAATATTATAAGGTTTTCAAAATAATAACAGGTAAATGTAATTCATGCATGATTTATCCAACATTTTTTTGAAGCATCTTAGTTACATGTCGATTTGGGTGTGTGTGTGTGTGTGACATTGGCAAGGTTTCATGCGTGCAATAATCAAATGCAGTGTTCCCCAAAAAACATGGAAGATTCTAAACTTTCAATGAACATCCCGAAACATTTGAATAACCAGTTTATGCAATAATTTATTGAATAAATGCTAATTTATTGAATAAAACAAGTTAAGGAATATTGTAATGTTCTCAAAATTATAGCAAACTATTGTTATTCATGCATATAATTTATATGCATACAACATTTATGCAACATTTTTACTGAAACGTCTTAGTTACATGTCCATCCAATGTTGTGTGTGTAATCAAATACATAGTTCCCCACCAAAAAACGTGAACATGACATAAACATTCTGAAAAATCAAGGAACGTTTAAAAATTTATTTATTCCAAAACAGTTTAGTAACATAACAAATTTAAGGGGGCGTCTTGGTGAATCAATGGGTAGCATGATCGCCTCACAGCAAGAAGCTCGCTGGTTCGAGTCTCAGCTGGGTCAGTTGGTATTTCTGTGTAAAGTTTGCTTGCTCTCCCCGTGTTGGCGTTGGTTTCCTTCGGTTTCTCCCTACAAGTCTAAACACATGCAGTATAGGTGAACTGGGTAAGCTAAATTGTCCGTAGTGTATGTGTGTGAATGAGAGTGTATGGATATTTCCCAGTGTTGGCTTGCGGCTGGAATGGCATCCGCTGTGTAAAACATATGCTGGATAAGTTGGCGGTTCATCCCGCTGTGGCGACCCCTGACAAATAAAGGGACTACACTCTAAAAAAAAATGGTGCTAAATAGCACCAAAACTGGTTCTTTGGTCGTAACGAGGGGGGAACCTTTTTTGGTGCTATACAGCACCTTAAAAAAATAGGTGCTATATAGTACTTTTGTCAAATGGTGCTATATAGCACCTATATTTTAAGGTGCTCTTAATGTTACTTTACCCTTTCCGCAAATAAAACCGGCATATGAGTTATGAGAATTAGCTATAAGAACAAGTGCTTACGAGTAGTAGTGGTGCTGTATAGCACTTTAAACACCCCAAAGAACCACTGAAAAAACTTTATGGTGCTTTAAATGTTCTTTACACAGTAAAAGTGCTATATAGCACCCTGACCACCTTAAAGAACCACTGGAGAACCACTGAAGAACCTTTATGGTGCTTTAAAGGTTCTTTACACAGTAAAAGTGCTAAATAGCACCTCAAATATCGCAAAGAACTTCTGAAGAACCACTGAAGAACCTTTTTTTTTTTTAGAGTATAAGCCGAAAAGAAAATGAATGAATGAACAAATTTAAGGAATATTATAATATTCTCAAAATAGCATTTATGCTTAATTTATGTAACTTTTTTTCTGAAACATCTTAGTTGGATGTGCATCTTATATTTGAGAGACATTCAGACAACATTGCAATAATCAAATCCAGAACGTTCAGAAACATTATAATAACCTAAAGGAAACACTGTAAGGAATATTTAGAGTTCTCAAAATCTCAGCAGTGCACTGTCATTTCTGCAACATTTTACTGAATCATCTTACATACACGTGCATCTAATTTCATTTCATGCATGCAATAATCAAATGCAAAGTTCCCTCCAAAAATGAACATCTAAAAATTGAAAGAACTTTCAGAAACATTATAATAACCTAAAGGAAACACTGTAAGGAATATTATATTTCTCAAAATCTCAGCACTTAAGTGTCATTTATGCAACATTTTACTGAAATATCTTAGTTACACGTGCATCTAATTTCATTTTAGCATTTCATGCATGCAATAATCAAATACAAAGTTCCCTCCAAAAAAGGCACGAACATCTAAAAATTGAAAGAATGTTCAGAAACATTATAATAACCTA
>CAIGQQ010004820.1:2634180-2663823 GCA_903798035.1 Danio albolineatus | reverse complement strand
TTACAGAGTTACATTTTTATTATTTGTCCACTCAAGGTTTATAGGGACTTCAAGAAGTATTTAGTTAAATTACTTATTGAGTGATTAAGTTACTTTTCAGACACAGTAATTAGAAAAGTATTTTAAATACAATATTGATTAAGTAATTAGTAATTAATTACTTTTTTTAAGTAACTTACCCAACAGTGCTAGTAACTAATAGCTTTAACAATGCAATTTATTATATATAAGCATGGCGGGCCCTGTACATTTGGGGGCCCTAAGCAGAATAATTTTGGGGCCCTACCTTGCTCTAAATAGTAGAGTATTGCCATTGCAAACCAGCCCACAATAATTATATTGCTTTTTAAATGCAATCAATGAAACCCAAAAGCCTGAATTCTTATATTTAATAACTGTTCGAATGATTTGGAGATTGTAAAACAGCACTGTTTTTATTAACTAGCAGCTTCCAGAATAAAGAAGTAAACACTCTTTAATAAAGGGAGCAGTGATTCCCACTTTGCGTCCTTCTGGAGCATTTAAAACATATTCGATTAATTTAGCAAACAGATTGAAGATTCTACACAGCAAGAAAATCAGTGTTCATTTAACTCAATTTGAGTTTAACTTAACACTCCTTGGGTGTACATATGACTCCCTCCATTGTGGAGTTAAAATTACACTTTCAAAAGTGTGAGATTTGTACATTACTCACAAGAGTTCATTTGAGTTTCTTACATCAAACTGGGGCGGGTGGCACTCTTCAAAGTGTTAATATATATTAAATTTGTACATTACTCACTTTATTTAATAACAGATAAATCTGAATGGATTATGCATGTGTATATAAGCTAATGAGTGCATATAGTACACTGCTTCTGATGAGAAATAATTTAGTATATCTTATAATTTATTATATCATGAAGACTCATAAAACATACTGGTTCGATCAGTGTTTGTCCGAAAGAACCAAAGAAGTAAAAAATCTGGACTTCCCATCACTAGTGGGAAATACACTGCATAATGGGGTAAAAGTTTAACTTTAACACTGAAAAAAAACCAACATCTCTTAAATATACGCTGTTTCACACTCGTGGATTAAAATGTACTCTGCTTTTAACACTGAACAACACCAAAAAAATCACACTGTGTATTTAACATTGGAATTTTTGCTGTGTATAAAAGATTCTAGAATAAGTTTTTTTTGTTTTTGTTTTTCTTATAAATTCCAAAAGCAAAACCCCTGCAATGAAACGACACTGAACAATAATTATCCAAAAGTGAACATGCATTACTTAGTAATAAAATATACATTCTGAACTCAACAAAAACAACAACAACAAAACAATTAACATTAATGTAAAGATTGCTCCATAAATGATCAAATCAATAAGCAAATAATATTCATTCATTCATTTTCTTTTCGGCTTAGTCCCTTTATTAATCCTGGGTCGCCACAGCGGAATGAACCGCCAACTTATCCAGCATTTGTTTTACGCAGCGGATGCCCTTCCAGCCACAACCCATCTCTGGGAAACACATCCATACCTTCTCATTCACACACATACACTACGGACAATTTAGCTTACCTAATTCACCTGTACCACATGTCTTTGGACTGTGGGGGAAACCGGAGCACCCGGAGGAAACCCACACAACCACGGGGAGAACATGCAAACTCCACACAGAAATGCCAACTGGCCTAGCCGGGGATCGAACCAGCGACCTTCTTGCTGTGAGGCGAACGTGCTAACCACTCGGCCACCGTGGCGCCCAGCAAATAATATAAATATGAAAAATATTAATATTAAAAAAACATTTAAAAAAAAGGGAAGCAGCAAATAATGGGTTATACCTAGGCCCACACAGAATCTGCACGCGCAGATTTCTGCAGATTTTTAGCCCATCATTGATTCTGTTTATTTACTTAGGTAAATGTGTGTACATTTATATTTATTTAGTTTTTAAATTAATTTAAGTTATAATATTGACTAATATATAAAATATTCATATGATTTATTTACAACACAGTTTGTAAAGTCATATTTTCTGTCTTTTAGTAGAGATTTTATATGAGAAACTTGCTTTGTTTACCAAATAAAGAGGATCTAATTGGATCTGCATTGTAAACATTAAATAAAAGTTAAAAAGGTGTTACTTTTTATTTCACATATTAAGGTTTTAGTTATGATACTCCCAAAATCATTCAGCATAAATCTGCAGATTTTTAACAAAATACTCCTCAGAAATAGCAAAAAATGTCCGCAGATTCTGTCTGGCCCTAGTTATACCCAAACACAAACTTTGCTTTTTTCCTTCAGTCTCCTTCCCTGTTCCTTTGAGATGCAGCGTCCAGAGCTTATATTAAACTATGATTATTCAATTAGGACATCACTTTTATAAACATGTCTCAGGAAAAATATTACCAGTGTGCAAAATATGTCAGAGAAAGACACTTTAGTTTTCTATTTCAGTAAAATGAGTTTAAGAAATAAAAAAGCTGGTCTGTAAAACCAGGACAAAATGAAACAGAATGCATATAAGAAATGAGATGCTACGAGCTTCCTGTTGATCACATGACCTTCACACCAAAACAATTTCAACTTTAATAAAATAGTGAGGTTTTTTTTTTCTTTACAGTGAAAATGTATAAATATTTAAGTTCTAAATCACTGTCAATGAAGATCATTTGTAAAATTGATTTCAGCAAGGAAACGGCTCGCACCACTAGTGGGTTGTCGGGGCCCTCTAGTGGCGGCGGGACCCTAAGCAGCCGCTTAGTTCGCTTATAGGAAGGGCCGGCTATGTATATAAGCATAGTTGACCTGCAGTTTTAAAGTATATAGCCATGAAGTGTTCACAAGTCTTCTGTTTGGGTGTCAAAGGAGGAGCTCATCCTCATGTTGCTCCAAAAACCGTAAGATTTATTCCAAGCTATTCAAATGGAGAGTAGCTGCTCTTTTCGATAGAAGCAAAGAGTGATTAGAGGCTATCATCTAACGTTTAACAAATTAAATAAATATAAAAGTGGAAATGCACCAATAGACAGATACTGATTATGACTTATAAACCTTCAAGCAAATTCCAATACCAATATTGGTCAATTGCAAACAGTACTATACACGTTTTTTCTCTGTTGAATGGGATTGGACCCATTAAACATTCAAATTTATGTCATCTATGATATGATATGTAATCTATGCCATGTTCGTCGGCGGACTTGAGACACACGACGACGTTGCAGAAGGGAGGTTAGACAAAAACAGAATCCAAAAAAAAAATAAAAGCCATCGTCTCATTTTTACCACGTTTTCAGACTTTACCACATTCTCACCCTGTTATTTACTGGTTTATTTTATTTTTTGGATTGCTTTTTTGAAAGTTGTTGGTTGGGTTTAGGGAAGTGTGTGGGTGGGTCAATCGATAACATTTAGGTTGGGATTAGGGGAGGGGGAGGGTGGGTCAGTCGATTGGATGATCAGTCAGTCATTCAGTCGACAGCGGCCTCTGGTGGGTTTACGTGAGAACAGCAGGCGCGAGCGTTAGCACTGTGGCCTCACAGCAGGAAAGTCACTGGTTCGAGCCTCGGCTGGGTCAGTTGGCATTTCTGTGTGGAGTTTGCATGTTCTCCCCGTATTGGTGTGGTCTTTGAGTGAGATGTGGAAGAGCTACACACAGGAGCAGTTAGGACAAAAACCTGAAAAACTCACTCAACTTCGACTTATTTCTTCTGAAAATGAAAACAAAACAATATTTTTACTCATTTTTTAAAAATCTATTCTATATTATATTGAAGTTTTAGTTATATTGTTATTTATTAAGGGCGCTTTGGTGGCGTAGTGAGTAGCATGTTGGCCTCACAGCAATAAGGTCGCTGGTTCGAGCCTCGGCTGGGTCAGTTGGCATTTCTGTGTGGAGTTTGCATGTTCTCCCTGTGTTGGTGTGGGTTTCCTCCGGGTGCTCCGGTTTCCCTTACAGTTCAAACACGTGCTATAGGGAAAATGGTTGAACTAAATTGGCCGTATGGGTGTTTCCCAGTACTTGGTTGTGGCTGGAAGGGTATTCACTGCGTAAAACATACTGTATGCTGGAATAGTAGGTGGTTCATTTCGCTGTGGTGACAACTGAAATGGAGACTAAGCCAAAGGAAAATGAATGAATAAAGTATTTAAGGGCCAAGGACAGTAACTAGAACTACAAACTTTAAATAAATATTCTTATTGTACAGGGAATGCTTGATTCTGATTGGCTGATGAGCACTCTAAGGTGGCCTGTTATTTTCAGATAAACACACTAGTTTGAGTGCATTATAGCTCCATATCACTACACTGAATGATTCCACATCTACAACAGTCAAAAATCCCATCAAAACACAACAGAAGTCTTTGAGTGAGATGTGAAGAAACTATTGCTACACACAGGAGCAGTTAGGACAAAAACCTGAAAAACTCACTCAATTTCGACTAATTTCTTCTGAAAGTGAAAACAAAACAATATTTTTACTCAATTTTTTAAATATATTTTCTATATTATATCGAAGTTTTAGTTATATTGTTATTTATATATTAAATATAGCAATTTTCTGCAGTTTTGATTAATCAATTTCTGTATCTGAATACTGTCAGATATAATAAACATCAAATAGAGCTATAAAAAATATTAAAAAACTGGTGAAAATATTCATATTGCAATATATATACAGTATTATTGCAGAAAAATAAAGTATCGCTTATCAGATTTTTCCAATATCCTACAGCCCTAATTTAAACTTAATGTTCATAAAAGTATGTCCGTCCTACCTTTTAACCTCCTTGGGCTTAGTGGCCACATATGTGAACGGCACATTTTAGCTCTTATGTCCACAATTTTATACTTATACTACTTGTAAAGAGACACAGTGTCATCCTGCAACTGTTTTGCAGCATATGAAATGTCCCAAACACCATTTTTGACTGTCCAAAATGGGTAAATAATTTAGTTTTTACTTTCTGATAGTCAAAAATATGTGTGTATGTGTTATTAACCAAGAGTCCACATACATGGACATCATTTTTCTCTACAAGTACATCATATCAAAAGATGATACTTGGGTTTTATTCTAATTAGGTTACAATAAGCCCAAATAGCAAAGAGAAATAAAAGTGCATGCAAAAAAAAACTGCTTGGGCCTTAAGAGGTTAAGGTTAAACATTGTTGGAAGAAAGATCAAGATCCTGTAATGCAATTCAAAAGCATAAATAGATGGGAAATAAAAACATCACAAATTATGGCTAATTTACTGCTATTTTGTACTCTAGATACAGGTTTTCGGCTTTCTTTAAAACATCTTTTAGTTTTATCAGAAAACAGACTCTCGTAAAGGTGTATAACCACTCGAGGGAGAGTAAACGGTGAGTAAATTTTCATTTTGGGTGAACTACCCCTCAACTTCAGACGCCTTTATTTTGCACTGATGATAGTGACACCACACTGCCATCCAGGGGCCAGCGGCGGTAGCAAACACACACACACACACACACATTTACACTGACAAGCGCTGGATGTGATTTGGTGAGTGTCCTTTTAAAATTAGCATATGCTTTACATAATGCGAAATGAGGCCCAATCAAAGCACAGCACATTTGTCACCTGTTCCACTCGGTGTTATTATTCGGAGGGCTGTGGTGGAGGAGCTTGACAGAAAGCTCGGTGACAGCTAATTAAATATTAAAGTCAACAACTTTTTGATTAATGGAACTTTCAGTCACGTTTAATTTTAAGGTGCAATTCTCACTGCTAACAAACCATTAAAGGGATAGCTCACCCCAAGAAATGAACGTTTAATCACTATTTAATCTTCCTCAAGTGGTTTAAAAACCTTTGAGAGTTTCTGTCTCCTGTTGAACACAAAAGAAGATGTTTTGAAGAATGCTGAAAACCGGTAACCATTAACGGGTAACCAACAACTACTTGCTGTGAGGCGACAGCACTACCCACTGCGCTACTGCATCGCCCTGTATGAAATCAAAGATATATGAAAAGTGAAGCATGAGCACACATTGCTTTGCATCCTGTAAACACAACTAAGCCATAAATTACATTCTGGACCACCCCTTTAAACAAACTAATCACATTTAGTAAAGTTAAACTTAATGTGCCTAAATTCAACCCATATAAATAGTTTGCAACCAGTTACCATTCATTCATTCATTTTCTTTTCGGCTTAGTCCCTTTATTAATCCGAGGTTGCCACAGCGGAATGAACCGCCAACTTATCCAGCATATGTTTTACACAGCGGATGCCCTTCCAGCTGCAACCCATCTCTGATAAACATCCATAAACACGCATTCACACACACAGACTACGGACAATTTTGCTTACCCAATTCACCTGTACCATATATCTTTAGACTGTGAGGGAAACCGGAGCACCCGGAGGAAACCCACGCAACCACAAGGAGCAACCAGTTACCATAAAAAAACAAAATGTAATCCTATGAATCATTGTTTTTCAGTGTTGTAAAAATTATATCCTAGCACAACTAACAATTGTTGTCTGTACATGCATTGTAAATAATGCAGATGAGAACCTTTTCTCTATTTGCCTACTGTTGTCATTTAAAATCCCCTTTTTTGTGCATGTAGTAGGACTGCATGATATTAGAAAAATCTGATATTGCAATGTTTTATTTTTAAAGATTACGATATGAGTACATTTTTACAAGACAATTATTTGATTATAGCACTATTTGATGGTTTTCTGGGAAGTCTAATGCCGAGTTCAGACTGCATGATTTTAGCCCTGATTTTGACTCACCGAGTTTTTGAGAAATCGCCGACAAATGCCTGAAATCACAGGCGAATCATTGCTCGTTCACGCGAGTAATAATCACACAGTATGAACTATCAAAGACGCGATCTGAGAGAATCGCCGATGAGTCGCCGATGCCCGGGAGATATTTGGCGTGCTGAATATCTGGAGCTGTCGACGAATCAAATCATGCCGTGTTAAATGAGTTTGACTGAAAATAACATCGGCGATCAGCCAATGAGAGAGCAGCATTCACTAGTGTGGGGACCTGCAGGCCAGCGGGAGGTTGAGGGAGAAGTTAAAAGCTCATTTTCAGTTTATTCGGACACAAGAAATGGAGGGAAATGAGTGTAAATTTGGCAGGAGCCCCCGTGTCTGTTTGACATGTCGTGTGAGCAATATCACAACCCAACCCGGTCAAACAATAAAACAGTTGAGGAGAAATTGCTAATTCCCTTCAAAGCAGGTGAGCAAATATGTGCATTTCTACCCCATTAAAGGCTTCTTTCTCGTTATGTAGTTAATAACAAAAGATAAACGACGTGTTTTTGGGTGTGAGACGTAGTTTGGACAAAGTTGTCGGCGATTCTTCCTTTTTTGAAGTCATGCAGTGTGAAACTCCCTGTCGCTGATCCATCTTGCAGTGTAAACAAAGCAGCGACAAAACACTAGCCCAGATAGTCATGCAGTGTGAACACATCTGTGACACGACTACTGTGAAAATCATGCAGTCTGAACTCGGCATAACAGTATTCAGATACAGAAATTGAATAATTGCAATATTTGCTTTGTCTCATTTCTAATCTAAATATATTCTTAGATCAAGTAAAAATATTGGTTTGTTTTCAACTTCAGAAGAATTAAGTCAAAATTAAGAGTAATCTTATTTTACTTTGAAAGACAGACTAGAAACGACAAAGATTCTATGAAATTATCTCATTTATTTATTTTGTAGAAATCGTATATACTCACTGGTCACTTTATTAGGTACACCTGTCCAAGGGCTCGTTAACGCAAATTTCTAATCAGCCAATCACATGGCAGCAACTCAATGCATTTAGACATGGTCAAGACAATCTGCTGCAGTTTAAACTGAGCATCAGATGGGGGGAGAAAGGTGATTTAAGTGACTTTAAACGTGGCATGGTTGTTGGTGCCAGACCTGTCTGAGTATTTCAGAAACTGCTGATATACTGGGATTTTCACACACAACCATCTCTAGGGTTTACAGAGGATGGTCTGAAAAAGAGGAAATATCCAGTGAGCGGCAGTTCTTTGGGCACAAATGCCTTGTTGATGCCAGAGGAGAATGGCCAGACTAGTTCCAGCTGATAGAAAGGCAACCGTAACTCAAATAACCACTCGTCAAAACTGCTAACGATAATGTTACAACCTTGAGGCAGATGGATTACAGCAGCAGAAGACCACACCGGGTGCCTGAGGCTGAGGCTACAATTCACACAGGCCACCAAAATTGGACAATAGAAGATTGGAGAAACGTTGCCTGCTCTGATGAGTCTCCATTTCTGCTGCCACATTCGGATGGTCGGGTCAGAATTAAGCGTCAACAACATGAAACCATGAATCTGTCCTGCCCTGTATCACCGGTTCAGGCTGCTGGTGGTGGTGTAATGGTGTGGGGGATATTTTCTTGGCACACTTTGGGCCCATTCGTACCAATTGAGCAACATGTCAACACCACAGCCTACCTGAGTATTGTTGCTGACCATGTCCATCTCTTTATGACCACAGTGTCCCCATCTTCTGATGGCTACTTCCAGCAGGATAACGCACCATGTCATAAAGCGTGAATCATCTCAGACTGGTTTCTTGAACATGACAATGAGTTCACTGTACTCAAATGGCCTCCACAGTCACCAGGTCTCAATCCAATCGAGCACCTTTGGGATGTGGTGGAACGGGAGATTCGCATCATGCATGTGCAGCCGACAAATCTGCAGCAGTGATGCTATCATGTCAATATGGAGTAAAATCTCTGAGGAATATTTCCAGTAGCTTGTTGAATATCTGCCACGAAGGTTTAAGGCAGTTCTGAAGGCAAAAGGGGGTCCCAACACGATTCTAGTAAGCTATACCTAATAATAAAGTGGCCGGTGAGTGTATATCCCATATAAATGAAGTAATTAAATACAATACCATGGCTTCTCGTCAGCTATAATTCAGACTTAACAATGCATATCTTGTGGATGCACACACTGTGATATCGATGCTGAAACACTATATTGTGCCGCCCTAATATGTAGGTGCTTAGAAGTAACATACGACTTTCCTCAACACTTATAAACTTATTATTATATCCGAGCACAAATAATGCTTGTGGCACACACTGTTGGAAGTGGTTACATTTTTTTTTAACTAATTATAAGTAAACCAGCCTAAAACTGGACACAATTGACCTGAAGTCAAAGTAAATGAACTGTTTTCTCTCATCGTGTGTGATTGTGTTGACCGTCTCAGTAATGGAGACTCAGGATTGACAGATTGCTCCCAATGGTGGGCGACGGCGTTACGGATGTGTGTGTGTATGATGCGCAGATGAGAGAGAGAGAAGAGCAGCAGGCAGGGAAGAAGCCATAGTGATTTTCGATAGGTCTCTCGTCCTGATCTCTGCATGGCCTGTGGCCTCTCTGGCCCCGAAACTAATCAATCAGCTCAAGCACTGCCTGCAGTACACTCAGATCCAATAGTGCATGTTTGTTTATGTGTGCTGACTGCTTAATGAAACACATTGAGACATTACTGTGTGTGTGTGTGTGTTCATAAATCTCTGCAACAGCTGGCAAAAGTATGTCTCTGTTTTTAAAAGATTTAAAAAAGAAAGCACTTTACTTTTGCCCCCACATCTCATTTGCATGGGCATTTGCAAATGCTGATGAAAACTTTTTCAAGCATCAAACCGATAAAAGTGATAATGTAATACAGCTATTTTTTTCATTTTTTGGTGTAAAGTAGAATGTCATATAGAATAAATGTGAAATGAATGATGATCCTGAATTTTTTAATGATGTGTAATCTAAAATGCGCTTAAATATATATTTTAAAGTAGTCAACTTTGATTTAAAAGCAATGGATTTACACTTAATGTAAAGCCAACTCATTTCTTTAAAAACAGCTTGTTTTTTATTTTATTTGTTTTAAGTAAAGTCAACTAATCATTGCAAAAGCAACAGGTTTACTCACATTTTTAAGTAAAGTCAACTAATCGCTTTAAATGCAACATGTTTGCTCATTTTTTTTAAGTAAAGCCAACTAATCGCTTTAAAATCAATGGGTTTACTCACTTATTTTAAAGTAAAGTCAACTTATCGCTTTAAAATCAATGGGTTTACTCACTTATTTTAAAATAAAATCAACTAATCGCTTTAAAAGCAATAAGTTTACTCACTTATTTTAAAGTAAAGTCAACTTATCGCTTTAAAAGCAATGGGTTTACTCACTTATTTTAAAGTCAACAAATCACTAAAATAAACAGCTTTACTCACTTAAAGCCAACTAATCACTTTGAAAGCAATGGGTTTACTCACTTATTTTAAAATAAAATCAAAATATAATTTTAAAATTGACGGGTTTACTAATTTTTTTATGTAAAATCAACTAATCACTTTAAAATCAACAGGTTTACTCCCTTTTAAAAAAATAATCAATAAGTCAGTTAACCTGTCAATTTAAAAGCGATTAGTTGATTTTAAAGTAAAATAAGTGAGTAAGCCTATTGCTTCTAAAGCGATTAGTTGAAATAAAATCAACTAATTGCTTTAAATCGACAGGCTAACTCGCATATTTTAAAGCAAAATCAACTAATCGCTTTAAAATCAACTAATCACTTTGAAATCAACAAGCTTACACACTTATTCTGAAGTAAAATCAATTAATCGCTTTGAAATCAACAAATCTCTTTAAAAGCAATTGGTTTAAAATAAATTTAAGTCAACCCATCGCTTTAAAATCAACAGGTTTACTTACCTATTTTAAAGTAAAATCAACTAATTGCTTTAAAATCAACTAATCCCTATAAAATCAGCTTATTCCTTTAAAATCAACAGGTTGACTTACTTTTATTTTAAAGTAAAGTCAACTAATCCCTTAAAAACACTGAGTCACTTTTACTCAAACATTGGGTTTTTACAATGTTTAAAATCAATGGTTTACCCGCCTTTTAAAAAGTAAAGTGCTTTTAAAGCAACAGGTTTACTCACTATTAAGTAAAGTCAACTAATCGCTTTAAAAGCAACAGGTTTACAAAATGTTTAAAGTGAAGTCAACTAATTGCTCTAAAATCATCAGGTTTACTCATTAAAACAATGTGTTTACTCACTTTTAAAAAATTTAAAGTCAACTAATCGATTTAAATTCCATGGATTCACTCACTTCTTAAAATTAAAAGTCAACTAATCACTTTGAAATCAACTAATTGCTTTAAAATCAACTAATCGCTTTAAAATTGACAGGCTAACCTACTTATTTAAAAGAAATCAACTAATCGCTTTAAAATCAACTAATTGCTTTGAAAACAACTAATTGCTTTGAAATCAACTATTATACTCACTAATTTTAAAGTAAAATCAACTAATTGCTTTGAAATCTACATTATTTTACTCACTTATTTTAAAGTAAAATCAACTAATCACTTTAAAATCAACTAATCGCTTTAAAATAAGTGAGTTAGCCTGTTTATTTCAAAGTGAAATCGACAAATCACTTTAAAATCAACTAATCTTTTATCGCTTTAAAATCAATGGGTTTACTTATTTTAAAACAAAATCAACTAATCGCTGTAAAATCAATGGGTTTACTCACTTATTTTTAAGAAAAATCAACTAATCGCTTTAAAATCAATGAGTTTACTCACTTATTTTAAAATAAAATTAACTATTCGCTTTAAAATCAACCAATTGATTTACAATCAATGGGTTTACTCACTTATTTTTAAGAAAAATCAACTAATCCCTTTAAAGTCAATGGGTTTACTCACTTATTTTAAAATAAAATCAACTAATCGCTTTAAAATCAATGGGTTTACTCATTTATTTTAAAATAAAATCAACTAATCGCTTTAAAATCAATGGGTTTACTCACTCATTTTAAAGTAAAATCAACTAATCGCTTAAACAATGGGTCACTTTTACTCAAGCAATGGGTTTTTACTCAATGTTTTAAAAGAAATGGATTTACATATTAAGTCAACTTATTGCTTTAAAAACAACTGATTTTCACACTTCATTAAGTAAAGTCAACTACTGTGATCGACTGCAAAAGCAATGGGTTGACTAATTATTTTTTTTATTTTTTTTTAGTAAAGTCAGCTAATTGTTTACCGTGTGGAAGGAAACGACACAAGGCTAAATGACACCAGTCTGTAACCGTATACTCTGTCAGCAGCCTGAGTGATTATATTGTACTGTATTATTGTCAGTATTATCTGCCGATGTTGTTCTGTACAGCATATGTTTGCAGACGCGCTGAGGGACCCCTGGGAGCCGCGTCGGGCCTGGTATTGTCGGCTGCTGGGGGTCTGAGCGGCTGGTCATCTGTTGTGTGGCGCTGGAGATTATGCAGCTTTATCATTAAAGCAGATCCAGGAACAGCTGATCCTTGCACCAACCTCCTTTACACCTAATTAGCCTCATTAACAGACTCACCTGAACTCAGCATGCAGTGCAGCCACCTGGGAGAACCGGCAGGTAAAAATACCCAACACGGGTCCTGCCCACGTCTATTATTACACCAGCTGCACCGACACACACACACATGCAGACACCCAAGACTCAAAACAGCATGTGTGTGCATTTAACACAATGCGAGTCATGGAAAAAAAGGATGCAAACAGACTTACATAAATACATAGATATTTACCATGTTTGTTTTATTTTAATGGGCGTACTATAGTAAAATTGAACTGTGCAGCCATACAGACTGTGCTGTTATTGTTAACTATGATTGTTAAAGGGCACCTATCATCGTTTGTAAGCTGTTTGGATAGAACTGTGTGTAGGTATAGTGTGTCAACAGTCATATTGGAGTGATAGAAGCACAATAAGTCTTTTTTTTAAAATTTCCCGACTTAACATAGGATCCAAATCCCTGCCAATTTGAGGCCGACCACAACTTGACGTAGGACTGCGGTTTCCCCGCCCACTGAATTGATTGACAGCTGCGTATTAGCATGTCTTCGTAGTAACGCATATAAAGTAATCATATCAAAAAGGAAGGACGTGCACAAAGCAATTAAAAGATCTGTTCAGCGTTCTGTGATCATCAGTCATCATCAAATGTGATCAAGAGTGAGTTTCACAAGTAAAACTTTTTAAAACGGTACATGTTTGTACTTTATTACAGCAATTTACTTCCGCTTTACTTCATCACCAAAGGCGAATGTCAAGACAATTATAAAAGAAGACGCTTCAATCCTTGTTTGTGGACGTTAAACCAGGTTTATTTTGTACGTTAACATAATGGATGTCCATACAGCGGTGGATATTAACCTGTATCCTGTCACATTTGCTGGGCAAAAACAGTGCAAAGTTGTTTGCAAAAACTTTGCAATGACATTGTGTATGACTCATCGTTGCAGAAAGGCTTGAATTAACTCCACAACAAATCCATCAAATAGTTATTGGGAAAGTTCTTACTGTAGTATTTCTCGCAAACGTTACGTTAGATCTGCTTCCTTCATGTCTGTTATCTGACACAGCCGAGGCGGAGATTGAGGCACACTCTGACAGGCATATGGGAACCGTGGGCTGGGAGAACCAGCATTATAAGTACAGGCCACAAAAATGGCTACATGGTTGTTCAGAGCAGATCCAATATTCTGAAAGCTTTAATTAATAAATAATCTGATGGGTGTTTTGAGCTGAAACACTGAACATTTTTTGGAGACACAAAAGACGTATTAAATCTGGAAAAAGAGGTAAAATAGAAGCCCTTTATTATTCCTCATTAATATAAATAATTATTCAAATTAATTCAAGTAACTCATAATAGGATCCTGAAGGACAAAAATGACTAGAAGTAATATAAAATTAGTTTAAATCTAAATGTCGTAGGAATTAATTTTTTTTAAATGCACATGAAACCAATATTAAGATTAAAATTGAGAACCAAAATAAAAACTAAAGTTGCCTTAGTTAGACACATAGTTGACTTAATCTTAGTATTACTACAAGATGAGAATTTATGAAAAGCTAAAGAAATAAATGGAAAATTGGTCACTAAAATTGGTTTTAGAAGTACTACTGTTAGTAAAAATAAAATTAGTTTAAATATTAATACAGAAACTTTCAAGCAACAAAAGCACAAAATTAGACTGAACAAAATACTGCCTTGACTACTAAAATAATTGAAACTATAACATATAACTAAAACATTATTATATAGAGGCTCATTTAAACACTAGCTCTAAAGTGACGTTGGTAAATTGGTAACGGCTTCTGCCTTTTTGACGTCAGCTGCAGATGAATGAGTGGTTGAGCACATTGAACACATTTTATAAGTGGTCAGAAACATGTAAATAACTCATGAAAGAATAAAGTTACGTTAAAACCAAACACACCGTTGTTTTTCTTGTGAAATTCCCAATAAGTTTGATGTGTCTAATGACCCTCTTCCTGTTGAAAAAACAAAAGTTAGATCCAAGATGGCCGACTTCAAAATGTCCACCATGGTCACCACCCATCTTAAAAGTTTGCCCCCTCACATGTACTAATGTGCCACATACAGGACGTTCAACCGGCAGTCTGTGTGGGTCCTAACGCCCCAGTATAGTGAAGGGGACTCTAGTGAGCTCCGTCTTTTGGATGAGACATTAAACCAAGATCCTGACTCTCTGTGGTCATTAAAAATCCCAGGATGTTCTTCGAAAAAGAGTAGGGGTTTAACCCCGGCATCCTGGCCAGATCTTCCCATTGGACTCTGTCCGTCATGGCCTTCTAACCATCCCCATATCATAATTGGTCTCCTCTCCACCAATCAGCTGGTGTGTGATGTGCAGTCTGGCACAAAATGGCTGCCGTCGCGTCATCCAGGTTGATGCTGCACACTGGTGGTGGATGAGAAGACCCCCCCCCCCCTGTGTAAAGCGCTTTGAGTGTCTAGAAAAGTGCTATATAAATGTAAGTAATTATTATTATATAAATGGTGCACCCTGTACATATTAAATAAACAGCACATCTATATTATGTAAATACAGACTTTTATTTTGAAGGCAATTAATTACGATTAACAGTTTGATAGCACTGCTAAGAATATATATATATTTTGTTTTTGATAAATACATTTTAATGGTAATACCACAGTATTGTTTATTCATGCTAATATCAAAAATTCTAACGCCACAGAAGAAGGAAAGATCCTAAATGTGTGGTTGTTCCTTGAGTTGACTGGATCCGCCGTACAGCCACAGTTCATTTGCGGCGTCTCTGTTGTCAGTCCCTCATTTCTGCTCTTCTCCCTTAATGACGTGTGGAGTTTAATTAAAGAGAGAGTCTCACCTGTCAGCAGCTCAGTGTCTGCTGTCCTCCAGTTGAGAGCGTTCATCTTTAAAGGCATAGTTCACCCTCAAATGAACATTTCCTGTTCATTTACTCACCCACAGGTCCTCCAAAATGTAGGTGACTATTTTCTTCAGTTGAACATTGAAGTAGATTTAGAGCTGAGTCTGTCATCTTTAGTGCTTCATATAATGGCAGTGAATGGTGACAGGTTTTTAAGATTAAAAATAAACACATAAAAATGAATCCAAGTCAATAGTCGGCAGTAGTGGAAAGAGTACTGAAAAAATCATACTCTTGTAAAAGTACCATTACTTGCCCAAAAATGTAGTGCAAGTAGAGTAAAAGTATCTGTAGTAAATATTACTCAAAGTATGAGTAAAAAGTAGAGCTTCTAGAAGTACTCAAGAGTAGTGAGTATTATGCTGAAAAGTTGATGCGTTTACACATCTCTGCACAAACAACATGTGGTGTATTTAGGGATCTTCCTATTTTCGTTCGTTCCTTCCAACCTTCCTTCAATTATTTGTTTGTTCTCTTCTTCTTTCATTCATTCGTTTGTTCCCTCCTTCCTTCGTTCACTTGTTTGTTCGTTCATATTTTTGTTCCTTCCTACATTAGGTCCTTTTTATTCCTTCATTCCTTCTTTCCTTTCTTAGTTTGTTCAGTCTTTCCTTGAATTCTTGCTTCATTCGTTTGGTCCTTCCTTCTTTCCTTCCTTCATTTGTTCGCTTATTCTTTCTTACTTTTGTTCCTTCCTTCATTAGGTCCTTTGTTCATTAATTTGTTTGTTCGTTCTTTCCTTCCTTAGTTTGTTCAGTCCTTCCTTGAATCCTTCATTTATTTGGTTCTTTGATCCTTCCTTCCATTCCTTGTTCGGTCCTTCCTTTAATTAATTTTATTTTTATTTATATATGTGTATATATATATATATTTATAAAAATAAATAATCATTTATTAATCGTAATTGAGATAAAATGATTAACTAATCGAGATTTTGATTTTAGGCCAAAGCGCACATAACCGTTACACCCCTAGTATCTAACAATGTGCACTTGTTTCTGTGAGGTTTAGTATGGGATCAAAATTCTGCCAAATGTATATCATTCAAAAATAATAAACGTAAAGCTAAAAATTGACGTTGCGTGTAAAATGATAACGTACAAAAACTAAATGCAGGATAAGCAAAGGAAAAATAATGAGTGTCAATCAAAAACAAAAAAGCCTTAGGAATTATATTGTCTATTTAGTCTCCTCTGTAGTGTCCTCACTAAGATAGCGAAACAAACTGTGTGTGTGTGGTAGGGGGTCAGCGAGGCGTGCGGCGCGGCAGACACCAGTCCCCCGTGTGGAGAATCCTCACCGTCTGCTTTAATTGAGACACACTGTCAGACTGACAAACACATTTGCATGGAGAGTTTCAGTGGACGGAGGGGGTTCGAGAAGAACTGTGCCGTTAATCAGCTCTCCGTCTCAGAGAACGACAGAACAGAGGCTCGTCTCTGAACGCTGACAGCTCGGAGAGGAGGGAGAATCCGGCTTTCATTCAGTCTCTCGCTCTCCTTTTCTCTTCTCATCCACTGAACTGAACTCTACAGCAGTGTTTGTCTGCATGTTCAGGTGTTCTGAGGTGTTTTTTCTCCCCGTCATCACTTGTAGACCCCTGAGCTTGGTTAATGTATGTGTGAACTAGAAAAAAGATATAAGGGGGAAACTGTAAACAAAAAAATAAAAATTGACCAATTCCCAAATTTAACCAAAAAAAAATCATTCATTCATTTTCTTGTCGGTTTAGTCCCTTTATTAATCCGGGGTCGCCACAGCGGAATGAACCGCCAACTTATCCAGCATTTGTTTTACGCAGTGGATGCCCTTCCAGCCACAACTCATCACTGGGAAACATCCATACATTCTCATTCACATACATACACTACTGACAATTTAGTCTACCCAATTCACCTATACTGAATATCTTTAGATATGTGGGGGAAACCGGAGCACCCGGAGGAAACCCACGCAACCACGGGGAGAACATGCAAACTCCACACAGAAATGACAACTGACCCAGCCGAGGCTTGAACCAGCGACCTTCTTGTTGCGAGGCAATTGTGCTACCCCCCGCGTCACCGTGACGCCCAGCACTGTATCAGTTCATATTAATTTTATTGCTTTTATTTGCGTCAGGTCTCTGCATCTGGTAGATTAGTGTAGGGCACTGAGTGTGATTCATCAGTGTTGATATTAAATAGGTTTTTCTTCCCCTTCAATAAATATTTGTAAGTCTTGAGTGACCGATTCTACGGCTTGCTTTCTAGTCGTCCCGACTTGCATCAATCAAACTGATTAAAAATATTAAGTTTAACATTGCATGACTTAAAAAAATGTATAGTACCTGATTAACTTATTACCAGTGGTAGAAAGAGTACTGAAAAATCATACTCAAGTAAATGTACCATTACTTGCCCAAAAATGTAGTGCGAGTAGAGAAAAATTATCGGTAGTAAATATTACTCAAAGTATGAGTAAAAGTAGCCCTTTTTAGCTCTTCTGAAACTAATTATGTTATTTATTATAATATATTTCTTCTTGTTTTCAGCTCCGAGTTCAATCTGACTCCAATTTTTACATTGATCATTTACAGTGGTGGAAAGAGTACTGAAGAATCATACTCAAGTAAAAGTACCATTACTTGCCCAAAAATGCATCTGTAGTAAATATTACTCAAAGTATGAGTAAAAAGTAGACCTTTTAGAAGTACTCAATAGTAGTGAGTAGTGAGTATTACGCTGTAGAAAAGTTGATGCGTTTACAGAATGTTACGTTCACACATCCCTGCACAAACAACATGTGGTGTATTTAGGGATCTTCCTATTTTCGTTCGTTCCTTTCAACCTTCATTCATTCATTTGTTTCATTCCCTCCTTTGTTCACCCGTTCGTTCGTTCATTAGGTCCTTTTGTTCATTCATTCGTTTGTTCCTTCCTTCTTTCCTTCCTTAGTTTGTTCAGTCCTTCCTTGAATTCTTCCTTTATTCATTTGGTCCCTCTTTCCTCCCTTCATTTGTTCGCTCATTCTTTCTTTCATATTTTTGTTCCTTCCTTCATTAGGTCCTTTGTTCGTTCGTTCATCTGTTCATTCGTTCTTTCTTTCCTTCCTTAGTTTGTTCAGTCCTTCCTTGAGTTTAGTTTTGTTTACTTCCCTTAGTTTGTTTCGACCCTTCCTTCCATTTCTTGTTCGGTCCTTCCTTTTATTTGGCCCTTCCTTCCATTCTTCATTTGTTCCATTTAGTGATAGTTTAAGGCTGTTTGGTGATTTCAGTCCTCATACAGTCAAGATCCATCACTTTCAGTGACATGCAGTCTATAAACAGTCTCTGGATCATTGTGTGTTCAGATTTTGAACATCTTCTTGGACATTTTTAATGTTTCCATAAGGTTTGCTGCGTTTATAAAGCGCCCATGTCTTGAGGTTGTTCAGTATGATGTGATTTACTTTCTATGTGTGATTTAATTGGACAGGAATCACAGGACTGATCTTTCTACTTTAGACAATGACCACAGACAAGAAAGAAATAAAGTAGTGACTGCAGGTGAAGGAAAGTAGAGGAGTAAAAGTACCGATACTGCACTAAACATGTCCTCAAGGGAAAGTAAAAGTACACATTTCAAGTACACAACTACTCAGTAAATTACAATTCCTGAGAAAAACTACTCAATTACAGTAGTGCAGAGTATTTGTAATTAGTTAATTTACACCACTGCTTATTACGATATAAAAGCAATGATGGCAAGAAGGTCGCTTGTTCGAGTCTCGGCTGAGCTAGTTGGCGTTTCTGTGTGGAGTTTGCATGTTCTTCCTGTGTTAGCCTGGGTTTCCCCCACAGTCCAAACCAGTGGTGTCAAACTCATTTTAGCTCAGAGGCCACATGGAGGAAAATGTATCCCCAAGTGAGCCGGACCAGTAAAATCACGGTAAATATAACAACAGATTGTTTTCTTTGCGATCAATATAAAGCTGGATCATGAGGACAACATAATCTCATGGAAATTCATAACTTTTTGGTGGCTAATTCATATGAATTTGTATAATTAAGTATGATTTGCTTATCCACCAATGATAGCTGGGTTTAGGGGTGTGGGTGCCATCTGTCCTTTTTTATATCGTACATTTTCGTAAGACTGAACTCGTACGAATTAGCCTCTAAATTGACAAAATGTGAAGTTGTTATGTCTCCTTGTGAGAACACCTCAGTGTGGTATTGGCAGGACATAGATGTGCTCTTTCTCTCTGAGAAGGCCTGAAACTGATGAAACTATCGGATGAAATTAACCGATTGCAGTTGCGCCATCCAGTGGACACAATTGGAACAGCAGCTTATTTTATTGAAAAATCGCAAGTCAGTTTTATTACAGAATCATCCCCATATGTTTGGTACCCCTGGCTCAAACACATGCTGTATAAGTGAATAGGGTTAAACATAATTGGCCGTAGTGTATGTGAATGAGTGTGTATGGGTATTTCCAGCCTGATCTCACGAGAAAACGTAAGCATTTTACGTTTTGCCAGTTTAGTGGCTAATTCGTACGAATTGGAGTTCAGTCGTATGAAAATGTACGATTTTAAAAAGGAGGCGTGGCACCCAACCCCACCCCTAAACCCAACCGTCATTGGGTGATGAGCAAATCGTACTAAATTGTACGAATTCATACGAATTAGCCACTTAATCAAAAGTTACGAATTGCCGTGAGATAGCGTTGGTATTTCCCAGTACTGTTTTGCGGCTGGAAAGGGCATTGCTGCATAAAACATGCAGGAATAGTTGGCGGTTCATTCTGCTGTGGCAAGCTCTGAAATATAGACCAAGCGGAAGAAAAGCTAATTAATTCATATAAAAGCGACATTAAAATATTATTTGCCTTGATTTATTTAATTTTTCTCATTAATGTTTTTACAGTGTACGTCATTTCGCATAGCATGAACTCGCACAACATCGCCACTATCAGCCCAGCTATACGCTTACCACATGAAATGCATGAAGCCAGATGTTAAACGGCGTGCTTTCTGGCGCAGGTCACGGCACTGTGTTTGATCGCACACTGACAGACATAAGAAATCCTAATTGCACCGATGCGAAGATGCAAAGCGAGAGGGAACCCTGCCGTTCAAATGCATTAGCGTTAGCTCGCATTAAACCAAAATGGAAACACGATGTAGCCGCTTCTCATTGGCCGAGGCTGAGAGAGACACACGAGTCCCGCCGGGCACGTTCTGCGCTCTGCCATAAGCAAACTGAATATGCATTAATGAATTCCATTGAAATGCAAAGTCTAGCAGCAATTTGTTCCATAAAGCTCTTAGGGAAATATGGATTAGACAGGGGGGCGATACATTAGGTGTTTGAAATAGCTTTGAGACGTTGCCTTTTTTTTTTTTTTTTTTTTTCTTCTCCTCGCAGTCTTTGCTTTTTCTTGACTGAGAAAACCTGCTGTGGTTTCAATATGCATGAAGCCCTTTTCATGTTGGCTGTTGGCTCTCTTTGTCTGTCCCAGTTGGTGGCATGAGGTGGTCAGTGTACAGGCTGGCACACGGAGCACATACTGTTCACATGCTTCAGGGGTCACCAAAAAAGACTCAAGTATTGTTATGCTGCTGGTCGAAGATACAAAATCGGGCTTAGGTTTGGATTGTCTATGGCAGTGGTTCTCAACTGGTTTGGCCACGGGACCCACATTTTTACATGGTCATCAAGCCGCGACCCAAATTTTTAGGAACTGTAATATAATTTTAGGAATTATAATTAATTTGTAATTATTTGTTAACATACACAAGTAGTGAAAGAAAAATCATGAGAAAATCAGAAAGACTTACAAATAAACAATATTTCATTGCTGACATTTAACAAAATGTATCAAATTATAGAAATATTACAAAGTAAAAACGACAAACACTGTAAACAGCGGTTAGGGTAAGGAAAGGTTGTTACCATAAACAAAACTGAACTGTTAATAAAACATTAACACTGATCCTGTTGAACAGAACAAACCAGCCAATTGTAAAATGATTAAAATATTCATAACAATTTTTACATCTAATATGACAGCAATTATAAACATGTTTCACTTAACAGTGATTTGGGAAGATAATGAAATAACTGAGGATGTGCTTTACTGATGTGATAAGAGTTTCAACGTCAGGAGTGATGGTAGACAGTGCTTCCCGAAGATCGTGCTCTGTACAACCTGTTCCTCTGCTTTGACTCAAGCTGGACCAAGGAAGAGAAGCCACTTTCATACAGATACGTAGTTCTGAATGGGATGGGTTTGATCGCACTTCACTGAATTTCTTTTTCAGCGTCTTATCACATGACAGCTCCACCAGCTGACTCTCTATGTTGCTCGGCAACATGACGCTTTCCACGTCGATTCCAAAGGGATCGGTTGTCGCGCGCGCATTTCAAAATAAAAGTGCAGTATCACAAAACAAGTTAAACCTTTGTTGTTTTTTTTGACCACACACTCCGCGACCCACTGAAAATGTTCCTGCAACCCACTTTTGGGTCGTGACCCACCAGTTGAGAAACACTGGTTTATGGTATGGACTTTTAATTTGACTAAAAGGATGGGTTGTGAGGATATAGTGGAAAAACTGTCAAGAAAATGTTCCTTTGGTAACACTTTAAAAATGATCCATTAATGTAGACTATTTACTAACGTGATCAAACATTGAACGATATATTTATTACAGTATTTATTCGTAAATTGTTAGTTTAGGTTAACTCACAGTGTGTAAACTGTTAACATATAGTTGAAGTCAGACTTATTAGCTCCCTGTATATATTTTTTTCAACCCTAAACAACAGTGACTCAGATAACATCTTGTTACAACGGAGCATCTCTGACTGCACAGCATGTCAAACCTGGAGGCAGATGGGCTACAGCAGCAGAAGACCACACTGGGTGCCACTCCTGTCAGCTAAAAACAGGAAACTGAGGCTACAATGCACACAGGCTCACCAACACTGGACAATAGAAGATTGGAGAAACGTCGCCTGGTCTGATGGGTCTCGATATCTGCTGCGACATTCAGATGGTCGTGTCAGAATTTGGCATCAACATCATGAAAGCATGGATCCATCCTGCCTTGTGTCAACCGTTCAGGCTGGTGGTGGTGGTGTAATGGTGTGGGGGATATTTTCTTGGCACACTTTGGGCCCATTAGTACCAATTGAGCATCAAGTCAACACCACAGTCTACCTGAGTATTGTTGCTGACCATGTCCATCCCTTTATGACCAGTGTACCCATTTTCTGATGGCTACTTCCAGCAGGAGTACGCACCATGTCATCAAGCGTGAATCATCTCAGACTGATTTCTTGAACATGACACAATTCACTGTATTGAAATGGCCTCCACAGTCACCAGTTCTCAATCTGATAGAGCACGTGTGGGATTCAAATCTGTAAATTTGGAAGGAAAATTGAGGACCGAATTCTCACAATAGTCTGTCAACATAACACTAATGCTCTGCGCATTACAATTCATGCTCTTGGACTGAACATTCATATTTCTTTGGATTTAAAGGAACACTCCTTGTTTTTCTTTTTTGAAAATAGGTTCATTTTACTCAGACTTAATGGCTCACAGAATTAAACAGTTGTGTGTGTTATCATTTTTTAATCCATTCAGCCGATCTCAGAGTCTGAAGGGAGCACTTTTATCTTAGCTTAGCAAATATAATTGGATTGGATTAGACCATTAGCATCCTGTTTTAAAAAAACTAGTTTTGATAACTTTACTATTTTAACCTTGATTCTTTAGTGACATTCATTCAGCGTACAAAACTGACTGGAAAAAAATAGGTTGTTATGGAACTATACTCTCATTCTTGCGTGTTAATCATTCATTTTCTTGTCAGCTTAGTCCCTTTATTAATCCGGGGTCGCCACAGCGGAATGAACCTCCAACTTATCCAGCATTTATTTTTACGCAGTAGATGCCCTTCCAGCTGCAACCCATCACTGGGAAACATCCACACATTCTCATTCACACACATACACTACAGACAATTTTAGCTTACCCAATTCACCTGTTACCGTATGTCTTTGGACTATGAAATGATATTATTTTAGTGTTCCTTTTTTAACAAGATGCTAATGGTCTAATTTGATTCAATAATCTATGCTAAGCTAAGATAAAAGTGCTCCCGCCAAGCCCGAATATCAGCAGAAGGCATTTGAAAATGGTAAAACTCAACTGTTTAAAATAAGGGGAGCTATAATATTATAATATTTTAGTGTTCCTTTAACGTTCACATCATCTTAATTTGCCATTCAGACCCTGTCATCTTCAGTGCTACATCTGATTTGATTAATTTTTGGACGCCTACTATAAGACACATTTATTGGCACATATCTACATGGTGTATAACGGTACTGTATAGATTGATGTACCGTATACAGCCTTAGGTCTCCGAAATGAGTGTAATGCCCCTGGGGTGCAGTCTTTGCACCTGCTGCAGCAAAGTTCCTTGATTATTACGCCGGCCTAGAATTGAGCAACTTTTTATTGTCCATCAGCCTTAATGCAAGATGAAACAACACAAGAGTCAAGCTTTAAATAGGAAAATCATCAAAACTAGTTGGTCTTTTTTTTTTTTAACAAGATGCTAATGGTCTAATTTAACTCAATGATCTATGCTAAGCTAAGCTAAAAGTGCTCCCGCCAATCCCGAATATCAGCTGAAGGCATTTAAAAATGGTAAAACTCAACTGTTTACATTAGGGGAACTGTAAAATGATTATTTTAGTGTTCCTTTAATGTTCACATCGTCTTAATTTGCCATTCAGACCCTGTCATCTTCAGTGCTACACCTGATTTGATTAATTTTTGGACGCCTACTATAAGACACATTTATTAGCACATATCTTTATGGTGTATAACGGTATAGATTGATGTACCGTCTACAGCCTCTGGTCTCCAAAACGAGTGTAATTCCCTCACACGCACACTTTCAGGGGCCCCTGGTGTGCAGTCTTTGCACCTGCTGCAGCAAAGTTCCTTGATTATTATGCCGGCCTAGAAATTAGCAACTTTTTAATGTCCATCAGCATTAATGCAAGATGTAACAACAAAAGAATCAAGCTTTAAATAGGAAAATCATCAAAACTAGTTGGTCATTTATTTAACAAGATGCTAATGGTCTAATTTGATTCAATCTATGCTAAGCTGAGCTAAAAGTGCTCTCGCCAAACCCGAATATCAGCTGATGGCATTTAAAAATGGTAAAACTCAACTGTTTAACTTTAGGGGAGCTATAAAATGATATTATTTTAGTGTTCCTTTAACGTTCACATCATCTTAATTTGCCATTCAGACCCTGTCATCTTCAGTGCTACATCTGATTTGATTAATTTTTGGACGCCTACTATAAGACACATTTATTGGCACATATCTACATGGGGTATAACGGTATAGATTGATGTACCGTATACAGCCTCGGGTCTCCAAAATGAGTGTAATTCCCACACACACACACACACACACACACACACTTTCAGGGGCCCCTGGTGTGCAGACGAGAGCCACACTATGAAGGGCCGAATCGGTGACAGCAGTGGCTGTACGGCTGCTGTTAGACCCTGAAGCGCAGACTTAATTAAACAGACCCTCTCTCTTTCTCGCTCTGTTCCAGGGGGTCTTTAATGAAGTGGTCTCCTCCATCGATCCTGCTGAACACTGGGTCTCCTTCCTCTGCCGGGTTTGGCTGGCAGCCATTTGGCTTCGCTCTGTCAGCTCCGCGCGGCTAATTAGCTCTGTTGTTCTTTTGCCTCCCTGAGATTTCCTCCCTGTTTCAAGTTGAGAGGGAAATGCAAAGAGGGATGGATCAGGCATAGCAACCAGACGGCCACCAGTACATTTAAAACATCACACTACAGTGGAAGGATGATATCTTTATGGATTAGAACAGTCATTGAGTTAGTAGCAGACAGATATTGCAGAAGTTCGTGAAAATATAATAATAATTCTGCAGATTTACGTGCCGTGATTTTGACAGTACACTTTAAAATGAGGCGCAACGGTGGCGTAGTGAGTAGCACGTTCGCCTCACAGCAAGAAGGTCGCTGGTTCGAGCCTCGGCTGGGTCAGTTGGCATTTCTGTGTGGAGTTTGCATGTTCTCCCCGTGGTTGCGTGGGTTTCCTCCGGGTGCTCCGGTTTCCCCCACAGTCCAAAGACATGTGGTATAGGTGAATTGGGTAGGCTAAATTGTCCGTAGTGTATGAGTGTGTATGGATGTTTCCCAGAGATGGGTTGCAGCTGGAAGGGCATCCGCTGCGTAAAACAAATGCTGGATAAGTTGGCGGTTCATTCCGCTGTGGCAACCCCGGATTAATAAAGGGACTAAGCTGAAAAGAAAATGAATGAATGAACTTTAAAATGAATGTTTGTTGTTTATTCGAACTAATTTAAAATGAGCTGAAACAACATACTAGTTGAGTTTTACGTTCTGCTTAAACTTGTAAAATCTATTATGCTAACTTAATTTTTTCATGCTGCCCCAACACAAATTATTTGTGTTGAACCCAGCATTTTTTACAGAGTATAGACTGATTTCACGCGGCCGCCATTTTAAACAGCGAAATCTTTTTCTTTGTTTGTTGACTTTATTAAATTAATAAAAGGGAAGTTCACATGTCACAGCAGCTTTCCATACTAAAAATAAATAAAGTAAGTTACATATATACAAAAACAATAATAAAATTACATACATACTGCACACCTTAGTTCCAAAAACAACACATAGACACTTGTCCATATCTAATAACTAGGGCCAGACGGAATCTGCGCGCGCAGAATTCCGCAGATTTCCGCAGATTTTTAGCCCATCATTGATTCTGTTTATTTTCTTGTGTAAATGTGTGTAAATGTATATTTAATCAGTTTTCAAATTCATTTCAGTAATAATATTGACTAATATGAAAATATTTATGTGATTTATTTACAATACAGTTTGTAAAGTCATATTTTCGGTGTTTTAGTAGAGATTTTATATGAGAGCTTTGTTTACCAAATAAAGTGGATCTAATTAGATTTGCATTGTAACATTAAATAAATATTAAAAAGGTAATACTTTGATTCATGTATTAAGATTTTAGTTATGACACTCCCAAAATCATTCCGCATGAATCCGCAGATTTGTAACAAAATACTCTACAGAAATAGCAAAAAAATATCCGCAGATTCCGTCTGGCCCTACTAATAACTATTACAATTCAGCATAAGTCATCTAGTATGATTTTGGTTATACAATCTGATCACTGTTGGTAAAAATGACTTGTGCAATCTCTTCTATTGTGGGTAATACATACCCCACAACAGACTCTACCCTTTTATCGAGGCTGCGGTGGGAAGAAACACGGAAGTATCGCCTGAGTCACACAGGAATGTTATGTTCCTGGTTGTATATTTTATCAGCGAAGAGAAAGGGACACAAATTTATACTTTCACCGCCGTCCCAGTGACTAAAAGGTCTGTTCTGAATGAATAGTGAAAATAAAAAGGGATATCAGACCTCATTTTCAGCCAAGTTAAGGGAAATGGCACTAGTTGGCTAATGTTTTCTTTCCTAAATACACGTTTTAGATGCCATTTATCAAACTCAAGTTAATGAACTAATTTTTTTTTACTATATTAGACTCGTTACGATGCAAAATTTCGGTACTGAAATAAAAAAAAATAAACTCCATTTCCCGTTAACATTTAAGGCACCGTTGATGGTGTTCTTAAACACCGCTGATTTTCCATTGTGTTCACTTGCTCAAAAGAAATGACTGATTGGCAGCGAAGGTCATCAGTTCACTGCTGTTTACAGAGTGCAAACACAGACGAGGGATACGCTGATGAATCGACTGATATTCACGGCTTTAAAATGCTCCAATGTCCATCTATCTGTGTTTGCAATCTGTTAAGAGCGGTGAACAGATGACCTTCACGGCCAATCACAGTCATTTCTGTTGAGCACCGGTGAATACTCTGGCAAATCAACAGTGTTTAAGAACGGACTCAGCGGCGTTTAAATGTTATCGGGAAATGGACGTTTTTAAAACTTCAGTACTGAGAGAACACTTTTACAGACAACACAAGGGTGTGCTACAGGTGACTGCATTGTTTTATCTCTCACCTGGTTACGTAGACTGAAGCAGGAAAGCCCCCATGGTGTTTACCTGCTGCCATGAACTAAAGTCTATGAGAACACTTCAGCGTATTACTCTTAAAGTGACGTTGTTTGATGCCTAATATGCTTTTAATTGTTTCAATTAAACTGAACTGAATGATATTAAAGTGATGTTTACACCATTTCTGCATTTTGAAATCACGGCAACAGCTGGAGGTTTGTGGTCCACAGCATGTTGTTGCAATGTTTACAGTGCTGATCCTATACTTCCGGATTTCTTCCCACCGAAGCCTCGCTTTCGTGTTTTAAAATGGCGCCCGTGTGAAATAAGCGTATGGCAGAGGTCGCGTTAGACTTTCTCATTGTACGCCATTTTGACAGAGAGGGTCGTAAACATTCCGTCATAACCTATTATCGCCTGTCATTTAATTAGCATATTTTCACTTTTTTCGACGTGCTTGACCATTGCCACGCTCTGGTTGAGCACTCGTAAAGCTTCATTGTGGTTATGGATACTTTAATAATCGATCAGTGCTGATTTCTGGATCGTTGTGCACCCTCGGATAAATCCATTACTTATTTTAGCTTTTCTACTGATGTCACAAATCATGGGCGTCGCTAGGCCTATTTCTATATTTCTACTCAGCCCCCCTAAAAATTAGCTCATAAACTGTAGACCAAATTATCGTCTCTGTCCCCTTTAAATTTGATATGAAGCGGCAGAATTCGTCTCCTCTATGACTTTCGTTCTTCATTTGATCAGTAAACCACAGCTGTGCAGAGCGAGAGAACAAGGTGTGTGTTTATCCAGAAATTGTTATAAAATACACTTATTTGCAGTTCTTTGCTTTGGATACACTTGTATCACTCGTACCCCAATGTCATATAAGAGCAATCGGGTTTCCAATATACTGTTTCCTCAGTGCTCACCTCACAATCACAGCTGTCTCCTCCAGCGAAAATGTAGCTGTTAACGAACATTTTACTATTATACCATTATAACCTACCATTATAAAACACATTACAGTGCATGTGGTGTTATCTATACCACAGTCATGCACAGAAAGGATTAAACACAGTGACAGAAGCACTAAGTGAATGTACTCAACTGTCTGAGTCACTGACAGACATAGAAACATCATGTGTTGTCTTGTATTAAAAATATTTCCTATTTTAATATTATGATTCAGTTTGTGAAATATGTGAATTAAAGTATAAATATTATTTACATAAGTATGCCATTTAATTAGAAAAGTGGCAGTTTTATTTATTAAATACATGTAAACAAAAATTGTACTTCAATAAAGTGGCTTTTACTACAGTAAACAGGTTTGTTGAGCCTATTTGGCTCATTCAGAACTCAAATGACTGTCTATACCAGGGGTGCCCAAACCTTTTTTTTTTTTGAAGGCCCAAAAAACAAACATAGCTGAGGGCTGTGGGCCGAAGGTAAATATATCAAGCTGTATTAATATGGGTTAAATCCTAATTTTTAAAAGTGATATTTAAAAATAAATAGAAAGCTTTACTCGTATTAGATTAATGTATTCTATTTTTTTTTTTTTACATTTTATTATTAACTTTTTACAATGAAAACAAAATTCTATTGTTAACAATTCCATCTATAACACAAAGAACATTTAAATAAATCTGATTCATTTACACACTTAACATAAATAGTAAACGTATCCCTTAATTTTGATTGGCTGATTAAAATGTTGTTCCAGGATCAACATAGATGTTAACACAGGAACATGTCCTACTTAGAGAAATTAGGTTGGCGAACCCAAACATCAGGTTAAATTTGATTCTAGTAATTTAATTAACTTTGGGTTAGTTTATATTACACCCAGAATTGGGTTGAAATAACCTTTTTTTTTTTTTTGAGTGAAATTAACCTTATCAGTTTTAACTTACGTGCATTTAACAAACTTAAAACAGCTTATAAATTACGCTAGGAACATGATTAACTTAAATTAACGATTAACATACAACATATTTTGTTATGATGAACATTTAAAGTTTATTTTGTTTAGTTTTTTATTCAAATAACATAAGATACACAACTGCTTTAATGAGGGAATGGACTGCAATATAGTGAAGCATTGAATATATAAATAAACACATTAAATTAGATTTCAAAATGATTAAATAGCATATATATCTAACGTTATATATATATATATATA
>CAIGQQ010004820.1:2605931-2633780 GCA_903798035.1 Danio albolineatus | reverse complement strand
TTAGACGCCATGTTGATGCTCAAACAAACAAACATTGTTTTAGGCCTATAAAATATTATTTTGAAATGCTTTTCTCCATTAGGCTGTATCAGATATGGATAATAACAGAATGCAATTGTTTGACTACTGTTATTTTACCAGATCCAAACTATAGCATATAGATGCCCATGGCACATTTGGTAGTTTAAGAGTGCTATGAAATTATATAAGACTACTGAAATATTCATTAATTAATTCATTAATTTTTCTTTAGCTTAGTGCCTCATTTATGAGGGGTCACCACAGCAGAATGAACTGCCACTATTGAAATCTTTCCCCCTTAAATACTATAACCATGTTTTTGACACACTGCCGTTAGTGTAAACACAGTTACACTCAGCCTACTACCAATAGGCTGAGCTTAATAAAACCATAATTTGTGGTTAGCATTAATTAATTGCAATATTTTTTTTGTAATATCGGTTAATTTTTAAAAGGATGGTGTCTAATTTGGTTGTTATTTCAATTGGTAAATGCTTTATTATGATTATAATAATATTGACGGTAATATTAATCAACAAACTGCATACTGCTTTATTCAAATAACTCAAAGTTTACTATTGAGCAACTTTATGTAATTATTGCAATTTTACTGCAGAATATAATGACATTGCCATGCTTTAGGCCCCAATAGCTTGGTACTTTTTGTGTTTTATTTAAGAGTAGTAAATTAAAGGATAGTTCACCCAAAATTAAATACTATCATCATTTATTTATCATTCACTTGTTCCAACTCTGAGTTTCTTCTGTTAAACACAAAGGACGATATACTGAAGAATGCTATAAAATACTGTCATTGACCTCCATAGTATTTTTGTTGCTACAATGCAAGTTAAAGGCCTTTTTTGCAACACTGTTCATTGTTCATGTGTTTTATTTGTGTGTTCAACAGAAGAAAATCCTAAAATCTGGTAAATAGGCTGTAAAAAGGCAATTGTGAGGATTCAGTGCTCTGAGGTGAGGTAAGGCTTTGCCGTTCAGCTTCATGTTTGTGAGCAGGAATTTGAAAGTACGAATATTTCATTGACAGATATCTTTATTTTAGCTTGGTAATGAGGGGAAAGAAAAATGTTTAATGGGGAAAACAGTTCTTCTTTAAAGTGTGAAAATGTTAAATGCTCTGAAAGTAGGTTTTGAATCTTAGTTTAGATGCCATTGATGCAAAAAAGCAAACAAACATTGTTTTGGGCCTGTAAAAGCCTTTTAATATATTATTTTGAAATGCTTTTCTCCATTAGGATGTATCAGATGGATAATAACAGAATGGAATTGTTTGAATATTATTATTTTTCCAGAAAAAACAATAGTAGATGGCCATGGCACATTTGGTCGTTTAAGAGTGCCATGAAATCATATTTCATGCACTTACTTTAAAAGACTACTGAAATATTCATTCATTCATTTTCCTTCAGCTTAGTGCCTGATTTATGAGGGGTCAACACAGCAGAATGAACCACTACTATGAAATCTTTCCCTCTTAAATACTATAACCATGTTTTTGACAATTATAAAAGGACTAAGCTGAAAAGAAAACAAATGAATGAATGTTTGCCATTAGTGTAAACACAGTTACACCTAGCCTACTACCAATAGCCTGAGCTTAATAAAACCACAATAAATTTGTGGTTACCATTTGATTAATTGCAATATATATATATATATATATATATATATATATATATATATATATATATATATATATATATATTGTAAAGCCATTTTTGAAAGGATGGTGACTAATTAGATTTCTATTTCAATTGGTAAATGCTTCATTATAATAATATTGACAGTAATATTAACCAACAAACTGCTTTATTCAAGTAATCTTTGAGCATCTTTATGTAATTATTGCAATTTGTTTCTGTACCAATGTTAAATGCATATCATATGTTTATATTACTGCCGAATATAATGACATTGCCATGCTTTAGGCCCCAATAGCTTGGTACTTTTTGTGTTTTATTTAACAGTGGTAAATTAAAGGATAGTTCACCCAAAATTAAATACTATCATCATTCATTTATCACTTGTTGTTCCATCCCTGAGTTTCTTCTGTTAAACACAAAGGAAGAGAAACTGAAGAATGCTGGAGAAATACTATCATTGACCTCCTTAGAAATTTTTGTTGCTACAATGGAGGTTCATGGCTGTTTTTTTTTTTGCCAACACTGTTCATTATTCATATGTTTCTACAGGATAAAAAAGAAAATAGTAAAAGTTTAGAATCACCTGAATGTGAGTAAATGAGGAAATGTTTATTTTTGTGTGACCTATCCTTTTAAATGATTATTCATTTATTCCCTCTATGAAGTTTGTACTATCCAGTAAGAAGACACTCATCACAGTACACATCTAAATATCATGGATATTTGCAGTTTGTGTTTTATTTAAACGCAACTCAGAAGCTTATTTCCCCCCATTGATCCCCCGTGTGCTAGTCCTGCCCTCTGCTGGTGAAAAATCCCCATTGCAATACGGGCCTTCAGAAATCTGCACCTGCATAAACGTGCAGTTTGTATTAAGCTACCAGCGATTTTATTGCAAGTAAAAAGTGCTGCGCTTGAGAAAGAAAGAAAAAAGGGACATCCATAGGATAGCTTTCATGTTCCCCACCCCAGTCTGGGAATATATACATACACGGCGCTTCTGAAGGAGTTTGTGCACGTGTGTCATCACAAAGACGTCCTTCTGTTTACCTCAAATGAACGGGCAATGGCTGTATGTTTATAAGATCCCTCAATCATGCTCAGTTTCAGTCTGACAGAGCCAGAGAAACGCGGCTCTAATCACGGCAGGGTGTCTGAACGCAAACACCGAGAATGACATGCAGTGCCAACAATGCACATCCGACACTTCCCTCTTCCTCCAGATCCCTCCTTTTTGCATTGTTTTTTTGCACGCTTGTCTCCCGGCAGCGGGAGCGCTTGCCTCTCTTAGTGTCAATTAAAAGAGTGAACTCTCTGCATTTGTCAACATATCATCTCCGGGCCGCGGCGTGATTTGTCGGCGCTTCCTGACGCGGTGTGGGAGCCGGTGATCTCCCTCATTAGAGACGGAGCGAGAGCCATCATATCTGACATGATACTTACCAGCTGAAGCCCCAATCCTCATCCACGAGTCTGTCAGAGCTGTCACATCAAGATCAGGCTCTCTCTCTCTCTCTCTCTCTCTCTCTCTCTCTCTCTCTCTCTCTCAGAGTAAAGTGAGCAGTGCCTCCACAAAGAATGGAGAACAGGTGCTTTATAAGGGCCTTTATATACAGGTCTATACAGGACAGGTGATTTTTTTATTTTTATTTTTTAATGCAAAGATCTCATGTCTTGTACGGTGGCCAAAATATCTTAATGCGCTGCAACTGCAAAAAAAAAAAAAAAAACAGCAAATTATAAAAACATTTTCATTGGTTTGATAGCACACATTCGCTGCAAAGCCTCACAATGCAAATGTAACATTCATTCATTCATTTTCTTTTTGGCTTAGTCCCTTTACTAATCCGGGGTCGCCACAGCGGAATGAACCGCCAACTTATTACGCAGCGGATGCCCTTCCAGCTGCAACCCATCCCTGGGAAACATCCTAACATTCTCATTCGCACTCATACACTAGGAACAATTTAGCCTTACCCAATTCACCTGTACCCGGAGGAAACCCACGCTAACACGGGGAGAACATGCGAACTCCACACAGAAATGCCAACTGACCCAGCCGGGGATCGAACCAGCGACCTTCTTGCTGTGAGCCGACAGCACTACCTACTGCGCCACTGTGTCGCCCCACAAATGTAACAGGTATGTAAATTATAGTTCACTTTATTTATAAAATTACACAAAATATGTGTTTTACCTTGAGTGTTTATTAAGTATACCTGAGCATACCTGTCAACCCTCCTGTTTTTCTCGGGATTCTGTCGTATTTTACATTTCTATCCTGCTATCATCCCGCAAAGGTATTTTCCAGTATTTCTCCCGTATTTTCAGTCTTTCTCTGAAGGGTGGTAATAAACATTGAGTCGATCCTCCTTATATGTAACCCATACCGCCGAACCACCAGGGGCCGCCCCTTGCTCTTAAAGGGCCATGAAACACCAAAACACTTTTTTTGAGCTGTTGACAGTCATATATGTGTCCCACGCTGCTATAAACACTATTAGGACACATATAATTGACTAAAAAGTGAAAATTGGTTGTTTTTGCGTTATTTCGAGCAAATTCGTTCTTCCGGTTTGAAACGAATTTTTGAGGCTGCGTCACGCCGATGAGATCCATGCGTATTCTCCCGCGTGGTGACTGGAGGTCTGTCCCGGCGTGAACAAATTGACGTCAGTGAGCACGCAGCATTAATTCATGACATAGCCTTTGTTCAAAGCAATCAGCATGCACTATTTCATTAATATGCATGACAGCTTCGAAGAATGCAGTTGTTACAGTGTTTAGACGGCGGAGCGACGCCAGGTTGACAAAACAAGTGGAAGAATAAGGATTGTTTGGAGACACAGGTCTTCAGTGTTGCGTTTATAAATGTGCTTCAACTAAGGTTTTGATTTCATTTCCCCGATATGAGGGCGCAGCTGGACTCACGGTGGATTACAGCGCACGCGACGCGCGCCAGATATGCGTTTGTAAGAAACATTTTTACCCGAGAGCTTTTTGCATCTGGAAATGGTAAAAACCTGATCTGCCGCTCGCCTCCTTTTAAAAAATACACGGCTCCAGTTGGTGTTCATTGTCCTGTCACCTGATCGGTAAGTGGGCGTTTAGTGGTGTTTGTTTGTTTATGAAGATGGCAAAGTTAGTTGGTTTCGTCAGCAGTACTCTTTCAGTGTTTAAAGACAGACCTTAGTCAAATGATTAGAACTGTTGCAGAGTTTACAGCACGTTAATATCACTACAGTATTATAGACTGAAAGATCCGTGTAAAGTGTAAACATCTTAATCAAACGATTACAGTAGTGTAGAATTTTCGCCGCATTTAGTGACAGAATAGTGTATACACACACAGGGCTTTCTGACGCTGCCTACCGATTTATTTTCCTGAAATACGCCTTGCGTTTCAAATACTCCATTAAATCTGCACTCCTTCAGCAGTTACTAACATTTAATATCTCTGCGTCTGTGTGTTTGTTTGAAAATGAGCGCGTGCACAAATGGAAACTCCCATTTTTATGCAAAACCTTCCCTCTTTCTCTCCCGACACTCCCACCTAAACAGAGCTGGACACACCCACTTTACTGAGCTTTTCCAAACTAGAGGTGTGAAAACACCACGCTGAGACTGGGGGGTTTCGTTGCCCTTTAAATGTGAGTTAGTTCTGTGCTTTCAGTTTATTTAGGCATGAAACACTTTGAAATAAATATAAAAACAGCAGGATTCCCTTTCCTTTTCATTACAGGTGCCGTCGCTCCTCCTTTGCAATCCTCGAAACAGTCATAAAGCGGTGCGTGACTGTCAGACGCGCTTCATAGTGATAAATAGACGCTGTTTCACAAACAGATTCTGTACATGCGGTTTGAAGCGGAGCAAAAGTGGATACTGGGTTTTGGGTGCGTGTTTAAACAGACATATACACGTAATTAATAATAATAACATCTAAAGATGTCGATCTTGATGGGGTTTTTTCCCAAACACAACGAATTTTGTCCTAAATGCGCATGAAACGTTAGGAAAGCAATCGCATGCCTTCATTATAATGTTAGATGTGTGTTCTTTAATGTAGTCAAACAAAAAATCCAAACAAATGAGATTCATTCGCTGCTCTTTATTCAGAATGTGTGAATTATGCAGTAAGAAAAAGATTGAGATTTGATAACTTGATTCTATTTCTTTGTAATAGCTCATTTTAATAAGCGGAACTGTTTGCTAATGTATACTATTACATTTTCTTTTGTAAAAAATAATAATATTAAAAATATTACAGACCGTTTAACTGTTTATTTACAATGAACAGTTTCCACAGAATCCACAACAACATATTTAATATGGGGATATTATCCCTATTATCGTGGGCGTATCCCTTTGACAGGTCTGTACCTGAGGTTTTTGTCACTGTGCATCTTCTCCTTTAAATTTTTCAAAGCGTACGTTTTTTTTTAAGTTGTTTTGTTTTATAAGTCATAGTTGTGACTTATAAAACACGACTCTTTCCTTTCTGCCTCTTCCCTTTCTGCACTGGCTGCACATGGGAGAGGTGGGTGTCTGCTGAGCTCTAATTAATCTTAAATCATCTTTACTTTAGAAATCACTTTTGAAGCTAGTTTTCATGTTTAAATAATATTTTTACCTTTATTGTTTACATACATTTAATTATTTTTGTGTTTCCACTTCAATTGAGGTTGTAATAAGATGATTGAGATAAAATAAGGGCGAAGACACTATGGTTGCTATGGTGGTATGATTAACAGAAACAAAGCCCCGCCCCTAAATTTGTGTAATTTTGTTGTGCGTTTTTGTAAAATTGTTATGATCGTATGATGGGCAAAAACAAAGGAAAAGAGTATTTAAATTAGTAAAACACTATATTTCTAAAGCTATAAATCAATATGAAATGAGATATATTTAAAATGTTTTATGTAATTTTATACATTTATTTGACGTTTGTTGAATTACTTGATGTATTTACTTACATTTTTTATTCAATTTTAGTTTTACAAACTAATCGGATGTTTTCTTTATAGTTTTGGTCTCTTTTTTAGTAGTGAACTAAGCTAAGATGTTTTCATTTTTAAATTAATTTTAATTGAATGTCTATTTAATAATAACCATTTTCCATTTAAAATAGTTTGTCATATTTAAATTTTTTAATAGCTTTATTTCAGTTTTAGTTAGTAGTAGTTCACAAGTGAACTAAGCCAAAATGGAAATTATGTCAGTATTTCTTTTGTATTTCTGGTGCCAAAATATTAACGAATAATATTAATAAATCTAATTTCATAACATTATTCAATAATATTCACATCGACTATATTCTTGAAAAGTTTCTTAAGCTATCCTGCATGTTTGGATTAGCAAATAACAAGGCAAAAATTAAGAAGATCATTTTTATTTGTATTGTCAAAATTTAAAAACGTGAAAATGTGTCATTTGCTTGTTTTTTTTTTAAAAGCTTGTGATGATGTAGGCATTTTAAAACATTCGGGCACGAGAAATTACAACATAACAAAGATTAATTTTATGTAATTATTTAAACAATGAAGACTATACAGTATTATTTTATATTTGATTGTAAAATTAATGCAAAAAAAACCCTGAAATATTAGATATTTACAATATCGTGCAGTGCAATCTTAATATTTCGTTAATATGTTATGAATATCCCCTATTAACTGTTTTTATGATGTTGCTTAAAGATAGCTTTCCTTATTAAATAGTTTCAGTATGACTTTATGCTGTAAATGAAAGCTCATCTTCTGTGAAGCGTCCAGTAAATGTTTTCTTTGTCTTCAGGACATTCTCTGTGACTCTCTTCAGGTCAGCAGTTTTGCCAGGAGTATAAACAAACAAAAAAAGTTAATTAACTTCTATGAGCTGATATTTCACCTCTGTTCTGGGGCGGAAATGTTTTTATTTATTTATTGTAACAACGTACAATAAGGTTGTATTAGTTGATGTACACTACCTGACAAAAGTCTTATCATGGATCTCAGTTGTAAGAGCAACAAATAATAACTTGACTTCTGGTTGATCATTTGGAAAAGTGGCAGAAGGTGGATGTTTCTGATGAATCGTCTGTTGAACTGCGTCCCAATCATCACACATACTGCAGAAGACCTACTGGAACCCGCATGGAGCCAAGATTCTCACAGAAATCAGTCAAGTTTGGTAAAGGAAAAATCATGGTTTGGGGTTACAGTCAGTATGGGGGCGTGCGAGAGATCTGCAGAGTGGATGGCAACATAAACAACTTGAGGCATCAAGACATTTGTGCTGCCCATTACATTACAAACCACAGGAGAGGGCAAATTCTCCAGCAGAATAGCGCTCTTTCTCATACTTCAGCCTCCACATCAAAGTTCCTGAAAGCAAAGAAGGTCAAGGTGCTCCAGGATTGGCCAGCCCAGTCACCAGACATGAACATTATTGAGCATGTCTGCGGTAAGATGGAGGCATGGAAGATGAATCTTGATGAACTCCTGTCATGAACTCCTGAAGTCCTGCAAGAACGCTTTCTTTGCCATCCCATATGACTTTATTAATAAGTTATTTGAGTCATTGCATGTGTGTGGATGCAGTCTCCAAGCTCATGGGAGTCATACACAATATTAACTCTGTTCCACTGCAGCAAGGCTTTATATTCTATACTGGACATTATTGCTGTAAAGTGACGAGACTTTTGTCTAAGCAAAATCAGACCTTGCTGTCCTAATTAAATAATTCAAAATCAAGGCATGATCATATTTTATTGGGGTAAAATAACCATAATCTAGAGGTCTTTGCCTTCATATAAGCCACTTCTGATACCAAATGATCAACTAGAAGTCAAGTTATTATTTGTTCTTCCAAAAACTTGGAAAGACGACAAGACTTTTGTCAGGTCGTGTATTTACTAGCATGAACAATACATTAAAAACAAAATTTATTCCATTCATTTATTCATTCATTTTCTTTTCGGCTTAGTCCCTTTATTAATCTGAGGCCGCCACAGCGGAATGAAACATGCAAGAAGCAAGCATAAATTTAGACGCTAATAATGCATTAAATGTTACAATTACTAAATTAATACGATAAATAAATTAAGAGTCTCCTGTATTTCACATCCATCTCCCGCCGCCCTCCGTTTGTTATTTCTCCCGGGAAACTCCCGTAATTTGTACGTCCCAATGCAGTTTCAAAAAAAGTTTTTTTTGTTCATGTTTGTCAAGTTGCCAGATCTTGAATGAAGTTCATTACCTCACACAATTGATGCAATATTCAAATCTTGTAACATATTTTACCTCAATCTGTCAACATACGTTACAACTCAGGTGCGCTGTTGATTTCTGCGCTAGAGGTAGATGCAGGAGTCAGTAGCAGTACACATGATGGAAGGAAAAGAGTCAGGTTGTGCTGCGGCAAAAAAAATAAATAAATACATGTACATTTACCAACAGCTGGACGGAAGAATTCATGTTTATGTCTAGAAGCCACCTCTATGACGCTCACGCTTTCTGCAAGGTGTGTCGTATTGATTTTAATGTCGGACACGGTGGGAAAAACAACATCACTCAGCATGTGAAATCACAACGGCACTAAAATTGTAAATTATGTTAAAATTATTAATAATGTTCAATTCCTTAGAGTGTTTATTGTTATCGTTTCGCTTTACAAGACGTCATTGTGTCCGCAGGGGCCATGGATATTGCTTTGGTCTTTAGTTGGCTCACAAAATGAGACACAAACCATAAGGAGACCCATGATTTTATAGTTCACAGAGTTAAAATGCAAAGAAACAAACAGTAATTTAATGTCCTGCTGCATTTGTTGTTCTTAATTTCATACACACATAACCACAATCTGTTCTATCATCATAAAGATAATGGTGTTTATATAAACACCATAAATGAGGAGGACTTCTCTCCTCCTCAATCCCAGAGTCTAAAGACAGAAACGGTGGATAGTGCAGTCTCTTGCCTGGTCTATTCCAACCATTTGCTCTGCCGGTAATCTGGAGGATTTTTAAAACAGGCGAACACAGCAGCACGGATATAGGCGATGTGTCTGAATGGTAACAAACTCAAAAGACAAAGTCCGCCATTCTCCAATTCTCTTACAGCTCTCCCGACAAAAATGCTTGCTGCAAACCATCAGCTTTGCTGTATCAGGCCTGACAGAATCACAGGGAAAAACATGCAACAAACCCCATGGATCATGGAAACAAACATACGACCTGTGCAGTACAGACGGGTCACAGCTTGGCAGGTCTGCTTTGCCTTCGGAAAGCACGTGCTCTTATGAATAATTTAGAAGCAGTGTCTTCTCATAGGATATGAAAACTCCACTATGAATATATAATGAGAAACCGACGCATCATTATGTCACTTAGCTGATGATTGGTAATAAGCTAGTTTGGCATGCTGTCCCGGGAGAGAGCCCTGAGCCCATGAGATCCTCGAGCCCGGGGCTCCCTCCCGTCTGCAGGGCGAGAGGGGAGTTTGAAGTCCGGAAGAGCTCGAGAACCACCCGCCCTCATGCTGCTTATAAATTGCTATGGTGCTGCTGGTGGAATTTGGGTATGGTGCTGATTTGTTTATGTCAATTTACTTATGCCTTATGTTTTGGACTGTGGAAGGAAACCGGAGGACCCGGGGAAAACATACGCACAGAAATGTCTACTGGCTGAGTGGCCCGAACCAGAGGCATTCTTGCTGTGAGGCGACAGTGCTAGCCACTGGGCCGCCGTGCTGCCCTATAGAGGAAAAGGGAGGAGAGGGGGTGGAAGGGGGGATTCTTCGAGACTAAGATGACTAAGGTAAGATGCTTTGGTTATTTATACTCAGCTGGGAATCATCTGATTGGTGGATTGTGCATTAGCTGGACTCTGGGCCAGCCGTGTCAATTATAAGCACGCGCTCCTCTCGAAATTAGTTTATAAATAAACTTCACTTATTGAAAATTATTTTAAACCCGGAAGATTAATATTAGCTGACAAAAGCTCTAAATCAGGGGTGTCCAAACCATGGCATTGGGCCATCTGCGGCCCGCAATCAGTTCAGTGGCGGCCCGCGAGGCTTTTTATAAACATTGATAGAATCTGGCCCGCTGTAGAAAAATAGATGTAATTCAATAAATAACCACCGGGTGTCGCTATTACGCGCCTTCAATTAGACCACACTGAAGTAAACATAATTGATATCCACGTTTTGGCGAGCCATGGAGCAACCAAGAAGAGGGAAAATCCACAGTGAGTGCGGGAAATGTCCGAGTTTTACAAGAGTTTGGATTCATCCAAATTTCCCTTGATGAAACAATGTCACTGTTCACATTAACAGAGTTTATGGTGAGTAAAATATGTATTATGATTTTAAAATGTAGAAAATAATTCCATAATAATACACACAGATACATATATATATGTATACACTCTAAAAAAAAAGGTGCTAAATAGCACCAAAACTGGTTCTTTGGTCGTAACGAGGGGGGAACCTTTTTTGGTGCTATATAGCACCTTAAAAAATAGGTGCTATATAGTACTTTTGTCAAATGGTGCTATAAAGCACCTATATTTTAAGGTGCTCATAATGTTACTTTACCCCTTCCGCAAATAAAACTGGCATAATAGTTATGAGAATTAGCTATAAGAACAAGTGCTTACTAGTAGTAATGGTGCTATATAGGACTTTAAACCCCCCAAAGAACCACTGAAAAACCTTTATGGTGCTTTAAAGGTTCTTTACACGGTAAAAGTGCTAAATAGCACCTCAAATACCATAAAGAACTACTGAAGAACCTTTTTTTAAGAGTGTATGTATATATATATATATATATATATATATATATATATATATATATATATGCGTGTCAGTGAAATTGTAAAATTTGGCCCAGGACAACATTTTGTTTTTTGCATCTGGCCCTCGGCCCAAAAACTTTGGACACCCCTGCTCTAAATGATCCAGTTTTCTCCACAATGAAAGCTGACAGGAGCTAACACTGTCTTACTGATGCTCAACACACACACATCTGTTAAAACTTTAAGAAAAGTACTTTAGGGTCTCTTGAATCTTCAACATTAGCTTTCTAATTAAGCCATTTAATTGCACTTTAAGCTGAAAACTATGTCTAGTATGCTCAAAATATTTATTAAAATATTATACTGTCATCATGGCAAAAGCAAAAGAATTGAGTTATTAGGAATTAATTTTAAAAAAAATCTCTTAATTAAATGGCACTTGGAAACTACTTGAAAAACAATTAATTTTGCATGTCTTCAACTGTATTTATTTATTTCATTTTAATTTGCTAAAGTTCGATGGAAACACTTAAAAATATATACAAAATAAACAATACGAGCAATGCTGGAATTCTTCACATTTTTATTTATGCATTTGAAAAACACTTTCACCCAATACAACTTACATATGAATAATTCATCCTGTACATTCCCTTCATGAATTTACTGTATTAAGGATCACAGTTGAAAATGAAATACAAAATATTAAGACAAAAACTATGACACAATATCAAGAGCTCAGCTGCTTTTGGAGATGTTCGTTTAGTGAAGTGAAACTTTTTATTTCATTTGTATATTTCACCCACATAAATGTCACATTCAGTTTATAAAAGTGTTTTTTATTGCTAATAAGAATTTAAAATGTACATCCAGTAGAAACAAACATTATATAAAATCAGTCGCACATCTCACAGTATTACTGTAACAGCAGAGAAACACAAACTAAAGACCAGTGTTAAACTAATACTGACAGTGTTTATACAGGAAAAAGAAAACCTTTGGATTTTTAAAAATCAAACACTAACAGTTTGAATAAAAATAATAAAATATTTTGTTTATAATAGGCGGAAAAGTGGGTTTTTAACAAATAAACATTGACTGTTTGTTAGGGCTGCACAATATACCGTTTCAGCATGGATATCACAACGTGATCATTCGCAATAATCACATCACAAGTATCACAATTTTGAGTCTGGATTATAATTTATCATTTCGCAAGTGTTTTTTGAGGCCTGTGACTGTGAGGGTTTTACAATTGTAGAAAATATTTATATAAAAATTTATAATTGCAGAATTACAAAAAAAACACTGTTAGATTTTTCCAAAATCGTGCAGCCCTAGTGTTTATACAGAGAACATAATTGAGATTTTATTTTATTTTTTTTATTAAATACAGTATACAGAAAATCAAATCAAAATCTATACTGTCAGTGTTCATTAGGCATGGGCTGGTATAAGATTCTGATGTTATCATAACTGTGGATAAAAATAAAAATAAAATCATGGTTTCACGGTATGACAGTATTGTGTTTACTGCTCTAAAATATATGATTTTTAAATGTCTGGCTAGAAAACAAAACCTTTTCCTCCTTTGAACACAATATATTTTATTTTGAGAAACATTTGAAGTATTTTGGAGCAGTAAACATGTCAGGCTAAATAATTCAAATGTATAATTGACCTCTGCTGTCTTCATTAGTTTCAATAACACCGATTTCTTTACAATTTAAAATGCCTATCTTTGGATATCTTTTCTGCTGGAGATACTGTTGTCCTCAAAAATAAACATAAATAAAAAAAAAACAAATACCTTAGGAATGATATAGCAGAATATGTTGGCGGTTTTAAAACCTTGACTTTTCCAAACCGCGGTTATCGTCCCATGCCTAATGTTTATACAGGAAAAGAAAAAACATTTAGATTTTTAAAAATCAAGCATTGACAGTGTTTATACTGGGAAAAATGATCAAATACTGCAAGTATACAGAGAAAACATTTGTGTCTAAAAAATACATTAAAAATACTGACAGTGTTTGGACAGAAAAAGTGTGTTTTTGTTTTTTTAATCTAATACTGACAGTATTTGTACAGGGGAAAAATTATTGTGTTTTTTAATCAAATACTGACAGTATTTATACAGTAAAAAAAAAATTCAAATACTGACATTATACTGATAAAACATTTTTTTAAAACAATACTGACAGTGTTTGGACAGAAGAAAAAGTGAATTAAAAGAAAATCTAATATACAGGGGAAAATAATTGTGCTTTAATCCAATACTGACAGTATTTATACTGAAAAAAATATTTGGATTTTTCAAAATCTAAAATACAGAATATATGCAGAATTTTTACAAAAATTCTTAAATACTGACAATGTTTATACAGAAAAAAATGACATTTTATAAATCAAATACTGACTTTATCTGAACAGAAAAAAAACATTCAGATTTAAAAACAGAAATAAAAAACAGTATTTATTCACAAAAAAATCTGGATTTACTACTTATTTATGGTCATGATGTATTTGTTAAATCCTTTGATGAACTTAAAATGTCTCAACACATTGACAATTTCAACGCGACAATAAAAATAAAATGTAGATTCTGCAAATATAATTTCATAACCTTTTTGGGTATATTAGCAAGGCACACAGTGTATGCTTCAACCAAATTTATATAACATATATTCCAAAATCTGCCTAAGAAAAGGCCTTTTAACATATAAAATACCATGGACAGGTCTGATATAAATCTCTCTTCTATACAATCATTGATTAAATATGACAATTTTACCTTCAGTATTGGTCTCCTGGATTTAAATCATACTCATACACATGAGGAAAATATTAAAGTATATTCTCATTTACATACTGTAATGTCTCTCTTTTTCTCCACATGTTCATTTATCATTTTGATGAAACCCCGACTGCTCTGATTAATGGCATTTTGGCATTAAGGGATCAAAACATCATTTTTCTCATTGGAAATAAAGCAAAAAAATAAATAAAATTAAATAAAACTTCACACACAAAAAGTGTAAACATTTCTGTTGTCCAGAACGTTCATTATTGTATAAAACAGCACCTTCCTGCCATTGGAATTGTTGTAACTATGATATTTTATCAGGTGTGTAATAAATAATCATGTAGACCTGATATTAAATGAAAAAATTCAATTACACCTCATTTACTAAGCAAATTAAGAGCACAATATGTTAAATTATGTTACAGAATTTGGCTTAGTTCAGTAAGATCAGTGATATTTGGTAGATCTGGTTACGTAAAATTTTATTTCAGCATACAAAAATTGTATTTGTTTACATTCATTAAACACATTATTAAACTCAAATAAGCTAATAATCATTTTGAAAAATTACACCATTTTATGTTCTCAAAATTGCATTTTTTTTCTCAAAACAAGTTTATTCTCAGCATTTAATATAAACTTTTTCTTAAAAAATATTCACTTCTCAAAATCAAAGGTTATTCTCCAAATTTTAAAGTTTTTTTTCTCAAAACACAAGTTTATTCTTGAAATTAGGTGACGTTATTCTCAGCATTTTTATTTAAACTTTTCTTAATTTTAAGCTTTTTTTGAAATCCAACTATTCTCAAATATGAGCTTTTTTCCCCTCAAAACAGGTTAATACTCTCCATTTAATTTAATATTTTTTCTAAAAGTTGAGTTGTTTTTTCTTAAAATCAAACTTCATTCTAAAAAAAATTACATTTTTTCCTCAAAACAAGTTTATTCGCAAAACATTTATTCTCAACATTTCAACTTTTTTCTTTAAGTCAAGTTTTTTTCTCAAAATCAAACTCTAAAAAAAATTCTCAAAACAAGTTTATTCTTGAAATTTAGTGATGTTATTCTCAACATTTTTATTTAATTTTTTTTTCTTGAAATCCAACTTTATTCTCAAAAAATTAGCTTTTATCTCAAAACAAGTTTATATTCAGCATTTAATTAAAACCTTTTTTTTTTCAGAAAATGTAGTTTTGTTTTTCTTAAAATCAAACTATTCTCAAAAAAAATCAAAACAAGTTTATTTTCAAAATGTTTATGCTCAGCATTTAAATATTTTTTAATTCAGTTTTTTTTTCTCAAGATCAAACTTTCAAAATTTATTTATTTTTCTCAAAACACAAGTTTATTCTTAAAATTTAATAACTATTCTCAACATTTAATTTTTTAAACAATTTAATAACTGTTTTTCCTTAAATTCGTTTTTGAAGACCATAATAAAGAATATGCAGTTTAGCATGTGTTCATATTCTGAGCGTGTATGTAAACAAACGGCATCATTAATATGCCGTATGTTGAATTTGATCATTTAATATCAGGGTTTTATTACATTAAGGGGTTTTCACCTTTATGTCCTTTATTTTTCTGAATAGATGAATATGAATCATAAAAACCTGCAGTTTATTGAAGTGACGCAAATATCTGTGGCTTGAGTGTCATGTTTGCTGGTCCTCTTGAAAATGCAGGTGTTTTCTTAATTTGTTTGCTTCGTGAGAATTTTGCAACGCATGTTCTCAAACCGATGAGGATCTTTTCTTAAATTGCTGGTGTTTTTTTGTAATTTCATATGGTTTCTTTTGAAGCACGTTAAGCTCTCTCGGCCACTAAATGAAAGCCTTTTCAGTCGTTTTAGTGTGGATGATTTAAGAACGACAGTGTGGACATGGACCATTTTTAGACAAAAACACCATTTTCAGATTAGTGTAGAGGTCACCTCAGATGAGTCTCTCTTCTGGAGGCACCTTCAACACACTGCCCATCTCCAGTCGTGCTCCTGCTGCCTCCTGCCGGCTAGGGCTGTACGTTCCCTCCGAGCGGCGTTTCTTCCGGGCACTAAAGATCAGGCATAGCAGAGCCAGAGTCGCCAGCAGGATGGAGAGACCCGCCAGTGGGACCAGGAGCAGCAGCCATGGCCACAGCACCTGCTGAAGCTGCTTCTACAACACACACACACACATGACATTTGCTGTTTGTTCGAACAACTAATTTAAAATGAGCAGAAACAACACAATTCTTGAGTTTTTTTTTGGGCACAACTTAATTGTTTTATGTTTGATTCACTTAAATTTGTAAAAACTAATAATTCCTTTATGTTGCCCCAACACAAATCGATTAAGTTTTTACAAAAGGAGAACATGCAAACTTCACACCAACTGACCCAGCCAGGACTCCGACCAGCGACCTTCTTACTGTGAGGTGACAGTGCTAACCACTGAGCCACCGTGTCGCCTAGAATCTTATCGTTGTAAGTTTAATGTTTAAAAAATAAATAAATAAACATTTCAAAACAACTTAAAACGACCAAAGAGGAAGTGGAAACTCACAGTAATCTGACAGTTTTCTCCACTGAAGTCCGGCAGACACTCACAGAAGTAGAGGTTGTGTCTGTTCACACACGAGCCTCCATTCAGACACGGCTGGGACTCACACTCGTCTATATCCAGCTCACACCTGCAGAACACACACATACTAGATTTTTACTTGAAGCATTTTAACCACCAAATTTTGTGGGGGAAAATTGGAACGCAATGGAAATTGTTTAAATAAATGCAGATTTCATATTATTTTAAGATGTACTTACTGATTTAAAAAAATTAAAAATTACATACCTGATTTCAATTAATTAGACATGACCTTAGATTATAAATACTTTAACCATTTAAACAGAATAGAAAAACAAAAAGAGAAACCCTGGCAATTGAAATTACCCACTGGCATCCATGATAGGACATAAAAATACTAGAATCTAGAAACATACAAACCAAAAATGTGTGGTGAAACAATGGAATGCGGTGGAAATTGATTAAATAAGTAAATGGAAATTTCATATTGTTACACTTTTGGGTGTAACATTAAGAATCTGTAGTTATATTACAAATTATTATATATTACATTTTTATGTTTCAAAAACATCAAGGACCGTGACGTCGCCTGGTATGGCGCAGCCGGGTCCTCTCGCAGCCCTACCACCTGCAGGCAGAGTCGTAAGGGGCTGGTGCATTGTGGAACAGGTGGTGGTCGAAGGTTAGGACCACGACAGCTCGATCGTTAGACACAAACTGGCTCTTGGGACATGGAATGTCACCTCACTGGGAGGGAAGGAGCCTGAGCTTGTGCAGGAGGCGGAACGGTACCGACTAGAGATAGTTGGGCTCACCTCCACGCACAGCTGGGGCTCTGGAACTCAACTTCTTGCGAAGGGCTGGACTTTCTTCTACTCTGGAGTTGCCCATGGTGAGAGGTGGTGGGATGGTGTGGGCTTGTTTATAGCTCCCCAATTAGCCATGTGTTGGAGTTTTCCCCGTTGCACGAGAGAGTCGTCTCCCTGCGCCTTCGGGTCAGGTATAGGCCTCTCACTGTGGTTTGTGTCTAAGGGCCAAACGCTAGTGCAGAGTACCCGGCCTTCTTGGAGTCCTTGGGAGGGGTGCTCGAAGGTGCTCAGGCTGAAGACTCTGTTGTTCTACTGGGAGGCTTCAATGCCCACGTGGGCAATGACAGTGACACCTGGAGAGGCGTGATCGGGAGGAACAGCCTTTCTAATCTGAATCCGAGTGGTGTTTTGTTATTGGACTTCTGTGCTAATCACAGTTTGTCCATAACGAACACCATGATCGAGCATAAGGGTGTCCATCAGTGCACATGGCACGAGGACACCCTAGGACGGAGGTCAACGATCAACTTTGTCGTTGTATCATCTGATCTCCGACCGTATTTCTTGGACACTCAGATAAAGACAGGGGCAGAGCTGTCAACTGATCACCACCTGATGGTGAGTTGAATCTGCTGGCAAGGGGGAAAGCTGGACAGACCTGGCAGGCCTAAGCGTATTGTGAGGGTCCTCTGGGAACGTCTGGCTGAACCTCAAGTCAGAGGGATGTTAAACTCACCTCCGGAATAGCTTTGACCAGAGCCCGAGGGAGCCTGGAGAGACATGGAGACTGAGTGGTCCTTTATATACAAGAACTTTTACATAATCACACATGTAGCCGATCTCTGAGGTCTTCTGGCAAAGACCTTTTGGTCATTCCCAGAACTCGGCTCAAGACAAAGGGTGACCGTGCCTTCTGTGTGGTGGCCCCAAGGCTCTGGAACTCTCTCCCTTAGGCATTGAGAAATCTGGGATCAGTTGATCTTTTTAAAAAGCATTTAAAGACGCATCTTTTTGGTCAAGCTTTTAATTAACAGTAGTAGTGCTTTTTTATTAGGATTTTTAACTTGTTTTTAATATGTTTTAGGATGTTTCTTTTATTGATATGTGTTCTTTTACTTGTTTTCACTTATTGTAAAGCACTTTGTGACTCATTGTCTGGGAAAGGTGCTATATAAATAAATCTTTACTCTTACTCTTTACTATGTTCTCTGACTCCATTGTTGACGCGGCCGTTAGGAGCTGTGGCCGTAAGGTCTGTGGTGCCTGTCAGGGCGACAACCCGGTGGTGGACACTGAAAGTAAGGGATGCCGTCAAGCTGAAGAAGGAGTCCTACAGGGCTTGGTTGGCTTGCAAGACTCCCGAGGCAGCTGATGGGTATCGACAGGCCAAGCATGCTGCAGCCCGGGTGGTTGCGGAAGCAAAAACTCGGGCCTGGGAAGAGTTCAGGGAGACCATAGAGGAAGACTATTGGTCGGCCCCAAAGAGATTCAGGCAAACCGTCTGGCACCTCAGGAGGGGAAAGCAGCTCCACATTGACACTGTTTACAGCGGAAGTGAGGAGCTGTTGACCTTGACTGGGGATGTGGTCTGACGGTGGAAGGAATACTTTGAAAGTCTCCTTAACCCCACCAACATGTCTTTCATTAGGGAAGCAGAGATTAGAGATGCAGGGGTGGACTCACCCATCACCCAAGCTGAGGTCACTGAGGTAGTTTGCAATCTCTGCAGTGGCAAAGCAGCGGGGGTGGAAGAGATTCACCCTGTGTATCTTAGGTCTCTGGATGTTGTGGGGCTGTCTTGGCTGACAAGTCTCTACAACAGGGGTGTCCAAACTTTTTGCAAAGAGGGCCAAATTTGATAAAGTGAAGATGCCCAGGGGCCAATAGTTCCTTCTGACATTTTTTTCACCACAAAAGTTTCATGAAAATACACACTGTTATAAAACTATTTTCATTGTCACAATTACCTTTATTTTTCAAATGGCAATATAACCAAATATAAGCCACTCAGGCATGAACAACTCTAAACACACAATTATGCCTTTCTTTCATATCTGGAGAGTCAGATAAAATTGAACAAACTGTATAGAATACCTTACATTTCTATGAGTTTGATATCTATCTTTGCCTCATGAACATTTTAAACAGGCGTTATAAGTAATGCAAAGTAGTCTGTTATCATTAAAGTAAAAAAAAAAGTGAATTTTGCTCTTGCCTTCTAAAAGGTCTTTCTGGAAGCCAAAGTTTGCATAACAACTACAGGAAGATTATATATGGCGGCAAATCAATGCCAAAATTAATCGAGCGCAGCTGTGATGTTTAAACAGAAAGTGAATCGCGAGCAAATTACAGTCCTAAGCGCGAGATCTTCACGCGCGCGCTGAACTGATCCACCTCGAGGAAACGGGTCTCGCGCGCACATCATCATCTGTGCGCCTGATGTACGCTCTCGCGAGTGAGGTCATGCCTGCACCGCGCGCGCGTTCAGTTCTCTCCGCTCGCTCGCTGGCTCTTCTCTGCTTGCGCCAAACTATTTCGATTTTTGTCTTGGGGCGGGCCTTGGTTTACTTGTTATCTCTAATGCTATTGGTTACTCTCCCTTGGTTTATTTATTCTAACAGAGCTAGCGAGCCATAAATAACACATTATGAGATGGAATCTGCGGGCCGTATGAAATCTGACTGCGGGCCGTGATTGGCCCGCGGGCCGGACTTTGGACATGCCTGCTCTACAATTTTGCATGGAGGACAGTACGTCTTGACTGGGCAAATGGGGAGGTGGTTTCCATATTTAAGAAAAGGGACCGGAGGGTGTGCTCCAACTATAGGGGATCACACTCCTCAGCCTCCCAGGGAAAGTCTATGCCAGGGTACTGGAGAGATGGATCCAGCCGATGGTCGAACCTAGGATCCAGGAGGAACAATGCGGTTTTTGTCCAGGCCGTGGTACACTGGATCAGCTCTTTACCCTCACCAGGGTGCTCGAGGGTTCATGGGAGTACGCCCATGAGTACGGGGGGGGTCTGGTTCGGGGACCACAGGATTTCATCTGTTATTCGTAGACGATGTTGTCCTGTTGCCTTCATCAAACATGGACCTTCAGCATGCACTAGGGTGGTTTGCTGCTGAGTGTGACGCGGCTGGGCTGAGAATCTGCGGCAGCAGTAATGCGGTTGATGTACCATTGTGGTAAAGAAGGAGATTTACCAGTCAATCTACGTTCCTACTCTCACCTATGGTCATGAGCTTTGGGTCATGACCGAAAGAACAAGATTTCAGATACAAGCGACCGAAATTAGTTTCCTTCACAGGGTGGCAGGCCACACCCTTATGGATAGGGTGAGGAGCTCTGACACCCGTGAGGAGCTCGGAGTAGAGCCACTGCTCCTCCGCATCAAGAGAAGTCAGCTGAGGTGGCTCGGGCATCTGTTACGGATGCCTCCTGGACGTCTACCTAGGGAGGTGTTCCAGGCATGTCCTCAGGTAAGACCAAATGACACATCTCTCGACTGGCCTGGGAACGCCTCGGGACCCCACCCCCCGGAGGATCTGGAGGAAGTGTCTGGGAAGAGGGAAGTCTGGAGTTCTCTCCTAAGACTGCTGCCCTCGCGACCCGGCCCCGGAAAAGCAGTAGAAAATTAATGATCGAATGATGAGTTATATTACATAAGTTTCCTGACTTTAGACATGACTTTTAATTCATTTAAACAGAATTACTTCATAAATTTTCCTTTGGCTTAAGGGCGTCGCACACCAAATATGAACTGTGTCCTGAGTCATAGCTGGGCACCATGGACAGCGGCCGACTTGTGGCACCTGTGTGAATGAATATATGTTTAAAATTCTAAAATGCATGGTGCGACAGTGAGGGATCCGGTGTGCGACCCCCTTTAGTCTCCATTTCAGGGTCGTCACAGTGGAATGAACCACCAACTATTCGGGCATCTGTTTTACGCAGCGGATGCCCAACCAAATACTGGGAAACATCCATACACTCTCACATTCACACTCAACACAATTTAGTTAATGCAATTCCCCTATAGCGCATGTGTTTGGACTGTGGGAGAAACCGGAGGACCCGGAGGAAAACCACGCCAACACGGGGAGAACATGCAAACTCCACACAGAAATGCCAACTGGCCCAGTTGGGACTTGAACCAGTGACCTTCCTGCTGTGAGGCCACAGTGCTAACAACTGAGCCACTTATTTAAACAGGAAAAAAAATGAAATCTAGAAAATGTGTATGAAGAAAACATTTAGAAACAAAATACAATAGGAAATGAAAAACTATGGAAGTCAGCGTCTAATGGTTAACAACATTCTTCAGAATATCTTCTTTAGTGTTTTTTAGAGAGTAAGCACATGTTTCAGAGAGTAAATTTTTCATTTTAAGGTGAACTGTCTCTTTAAGAGCTGCGATGTGGTCACCTGACTCCAGTGAATCCTGGTTTGCAGGTACAGTTGGCTCCCCATGATCCTTCACTGCAAACGCCTCCATTCTCACACTGCAGGTCCACATCACACTCACGAGGAGGAAACCGCCAGCTGACAGAGGACACACACTGAGTTAAAGCAACAATACCTAATCTTGGCCACTAGAGGGCCTGTATTCACAACAAACAAAGGCATATTTTGATGAGTGTGGAATCATGGGAGTTGTGGTCCGTTGTCTTTTTACGAGTGTTTCTGAGTGTAAAAATCTAAAATTTTGATATTTATTTTGTCATGTTCATGTGCAAAAAATAAATAAATAAATAGTCAAGCACAGAGACCTCCAATGCATAGCAAAACAATTCTGAGTCAATTCATGCAGTGAGGCTATCAAAGTACATGTGTATTCTGTACAGATTTTTATTCTTTATTGATTTTTTTATTATTAGTATTTTCTATTTATTTTTTTCATCTTCTTTTCTCTCTTTGATAAATGTAATTTCATCTTGTTTAGAGGGTAGAGGTGGGAATAATATTTGTTTAAATACCTCTGTAAACTTACTTTGTTATATCTGTAAAAGTTTAATAAACAAATAAAAAAAAGAAAGAAATGAAAAAAAAAATGTTTCCGTTAAACAGAAATTGGGGGGAAATATACAGAATTCTGACTTCAACTGTATACAGTAAGTATAGTCATTGTTCAGACTCACCGGCAGTATGGCCCGGTGTGCCCGGGCAAACAAGCACACGTGTATCCGCTAACAGTAGCCACACAAGACCCTCCATTCTCGCATTGATGATCTTCACATTGATCCACCTCCACATCACAGTTCTTCCCACCAAATCCAACAGGACACCGGCACTCATAATCCCCCAGCAGATCCCGACAGGACCCCCGAACGCAGGGCTGCTCTCCACACTCGTCAATATTCTCCTGGCAGTGCTCGCCGGTCCATCCTGGAGCACATTTACACACGGCGAGATTGAAGAGATCCGTGCACGTGCCATTATTCAGGCAAGGCTCAGAAAGACATAAAGGAGATCCAGTGCATCCCATATCAGGCTTCAGCATCCCACCAATTCGGATGAATTGAGTTCTTTGTGGCGCCTCTTCGTCTAGAAGTCCGAAAAATGGTAGGTAAGCTCCCCCGATGCGCACTTCGCCCAAACACCCAGTGTAATTTTCTGCTAGCATCACAATGGAGGAGTTAAAAAAGTCTACATTTCCAGCAGGAGAGAGACTGAAACCTGCAGGATTCCCATCAATCGAAATATGCCAACGGGACGCTGATATTCTGGAGCTGGATGAATAGAGCTCCACTTTATGCCACTCTCCATCAGAAACAGTGACGTCGCTGGTGAAAGCGTGAACTTCGAGACTGTTACTATCACGAAACTTCACAATGATGGAGGAGTTTAGTAGCCCCATGCAGAAGAACTCTATTCGGTTGGAGGAGCGTAAAATCGTCCCGTTTTCTTCCCGCGTCCGCAGATCCATAGAAATTCTCGTCACAGGTTCAAACAATGAGCCGTTCGCGCTGAACTTCAGAGCGTTGTTTTCAAATGTAGCATTGGCTAAACCTGGAGTGAACACAAAACATTGGATTAAATACTGTGTTGACAACTTAACTAAATTGCTAACTCAGATTGTTTTTCATTCATTTATTCATTCATTGAATTTAGTTAGCTATAATTTGTATCCAAATTGTCATGTATTTTTCGTTGGTCAGTTAACTACTAGAAAAAAAATATTTGATAAAATTAATTAAATTTGAATTGACCGGCGCAACGGATGGTTTGAGATTGAAATAAGAAAGAGATGATGGGGCGGGGTGGTGCTGGATATGTGCGTACCTTTGAATAAAATCCTGCAGGTGCCCCGAGAACTCAGAAACGCATTGTGAGAATGGAGATGTCAGCATTTCCTGAATTTACATTGTCAATCTTAAGCCAATTGTAATGGGTTGTTTCGGTTCAATTTGGAATTTTCCCAACCATTGCAGAGCCAGGAGGATTAGAGTGAGCGCTTCAGCTTGGCCGCACCCTGATCCTGTTCTTTGTTTTTACGTGTGCAAAAACTATAATAAAAAATATATATATATATATATATGTAACTCATTGGTCCTACTGTACTCAACCTGGTCTGAGCTGGGATCGAACCAGCGATTCTTTGTATGGGAGTCTACAAAGCTCTAATAAGGAGGCTAAAGACCATGGCCTCTAGCGTCTGTTTAGAGGTCAGAGGAGTGAGATTTACCTGCATAGTACTTCGATAGCTGGCCTCTGCTACACTCACCCCCCCTAAACCTAACTCCCATCCCGGACGAGCCCCCATGTGTAACTCTCCAGTCTTACTGAACCCAACCTGGTCTGAGCTGGGATTGAACCAGCGGTTCTTTGCATGGGAGTCAGTTGCTCTAACAAGGAGGCTAAAGACCATGGCTTGAATCATCTGTCACTAGAGCACCATTAGAAGTCAGAGGAGTGAGGTTTACTTGCATAGCACTTCGCTAGCTAGCCTAAAAAACATCTGTCAATAAAGCACAGTTTCATTCAATATCACAATATCACCTTTTCATCCATAGCACTTCGCTAACTGGCCTCTGCTACATTCACCCCCCTAAACCTCACTCCCATCCCGGACGAGCCCCCACATGTAACCCTCCAGTCTTAACATACCCAAGCTGGGATCGAACCAGCGATACTTTGAATGGGAGTCGGTTGCTCTAACAAGGAGGCTAAAGACAATGGCTTTAGCACCTGTCGCTAGAGCACTTTTAGAGCTCAGAGGAGTGAGGTTTACATGCATAGCACTTCGCTAGCTAGCCTAAAAAAACATCTTACTGCATGACGACACAGCACCCAACTGCACTTACTGCACCCAACCCGGTCTGAGCTGTGATTGAACAGGCGATTCTATGTATGGAAGGCTAAAGATCATGGTCTCTAGCTAGAGCACCTTTTGAGGTCAGAGTAGTGAGGTTACCTGCACTTCGCAAGCTGGCCTCCACTAAATGTATTAAAAAAAAAAAAAAACATCTGTCAGTAAAGCACTGTTTGATCCAATGAGTCAAGCAGAACAAAATCATCACTTCTCGATAAACTGCCACCAAATATCAAAAAAGAAATGGAGTTTGCTGCAATAGGAGAAGCCACTGTGGATATTTTTTCTTCTATAATGAATTACTTGTCTCTCAGACCACAAAATAAACTGAATGGCCATTCGGTCAATAATGAGCCTCCAGCAAAGCAGATACTCACACTCGTAACCATCAGGTAAATCCACACAGCGAGTCCCGGAGTCACAGGGGTCGCTAACACACCAGACACGAGTTTCACACATCTTTCCAGAGAAGTTAAGCGGACAGAAGCACATAAAGTCATTCCAGATGACCTGACACCTCCCTCCGTTCAGACACGGCTTCATCTGCAAACACACAGGCAAAAATCAAATCTGTCAAGAAACTGAAAGTGAATAAGGCCAACTTTAAAGACAGAAATGCATTCAGAAAAAACATCCAGCTAAAAGTCTCCTCTGCTGCATTTATTTGAACAAAAATACAGTATAAACCAATACAATATTAAATGGTCAGCTGCCATTAATCTCTAGGTTAATCTAGTCATTTTCTTCTAGATTAAGTGAGTGAACCACACGCAACATGGAACTGTTGAATTCACTTGATTTTATAAATATGCAAATAGTTTACTTAGTTTTAACTAAAGTCAGCTAATCGCTTTAAAAGCAACGGGTTTACTCACTTTTTAAAGTAAAGTCAGCTAATCGCTTTAAAAGCAACGGTTTACTCACTTTTTATAAGTAAAGTCAACTAATCGTTTTAAAAGCAGCAGGTTTACTCACTTTTTAAAGAAAGTCAGCTAATTGCTTTAAAAGCAATGGGTTTACTTACTTTTTTAAGTCAACAAAATCACACTAAATCAATGGGTTTACTCACTTTTTTAAGTAAAGTCAGCTAATCGCTTTAAAAGCAATGGGTTTACTCACTTTTTAAAGTAAAGTCAACTAATCGCTTCAAAATCCATGGGTTTACTTACTTTTTTAAGTAAAAAAAAAAATCACACTAAATCAATAGGTTTACTCACTTTAAGTAAAGTCAACTAATTGCTTTAAAAGCAACAGGTTTACTTGCTTTTTTAAGTCAACAAATTGCTTTAGAAGCCACGGGTTTACTCACTATTTTAAGTCAACAAATCGCAATAAATCAATGGGTTTACTCACTTTTTAAAAGTTTAAAAGACTTACTTTAAAAGTTTAAAAGACTTACTTTATATAAGTAAAGTCAACAAATCGCTTTAAAAGCAACTGGTTTACTAACTTTTTTAAGTGAACAAATTGCATTAAATCAACAGGTTTACTCACTTTTTTTTAAAGTAAAATCAACTAATCACTTTAAAAGCAACAGGTTTACTCACTTGAAGTCAACTAATCTCTTTAAAAGCAATCGGTTTACTCACTTTTTAAAAGTAAAGTCAACTAACTGCTTCAAAACAATGAGTTTACTCACCTTTTCAAAGTAAAGTCAACCAATCATGTTAAAAGCAACGGGATTACTTTCTAAAAGGTAAAGTCAACTAATCGCTACAAATGCAACAGGTCTACTCAAAGTCAACTAATAATTTTAAAATCAACGAATCGCTTTAAACGCATTGGGTTTACTCACTTAAACTAATCTCTTAAAAAGCAATGGGTTTACTCACTTTTTATAAGTAAAGTCAACTAATCGCTTTAAAAAGTGAGTAAACCGTTGCTTTTAAAGCGATTAGTTGACTTTACTTTAAAAAGTGAGTAAACCGTTGCTTTTAAAGCGATTAGTTGACTACTTTAAAAAGTGAGTAAATCCATTGCTTTTAAAGCGATTAGTTGACTTTACTTTAAAAAGTGAATAAACCCATTGCTTTTGAAGTAAAGTCAACTAATCGCTTTAAAAGCAATGGGTTTACTCACTTTATTACGTAAAGTCAACTAATCGCTTTAAAAGCAAAGGGTTTACTCACTTATTTTAAAGTAAAATCAACTAATCGCTTTAAAAGCAATGGGTTTACTCACTTTATTACGTAAAGTCAAGTAATCGCTTTAAAAGCAATGGGTTTACTCACTTTATTACGTAAAGTCAAGTAATCGCTTTAAAAGCAAAGGGTTTACTCACGTTGCTAAAGTCAACTAAATGATTCAAAAGTAATGGGTTTCCCCAATTTGTTTCAAAAAAATAAAGTCAACTAATCGCTTCAAAAGTAAGACATTTCGCATGGTTCAATGGGATATTTATAACTGCAAATTATGCCTCTAACTTACTACAAGTTACACCCCTCTCTTGCAGTCCGCAGACAAATAGACATGAAAGCAATTTTACTTTCAAGTTAACTAATCACATCAAAAGCTATAGGGTTTACTGACTTTTTTAAAGTCAATGTAATTGCAGTGGGTTTACTCATGTTGCTAAAGTAAAGTCAACTAATCACTTTAAAAGCAATGGGTTTTCTCACTTTTTTAAAGTAAAGTCAGCTAATTTCTTCAAAAGTAATGGGTTTCCACAATTTTTTTTTAAAGTAAAGTCAAGTAATCGCTTTAAAAGCAAAGGATTTACTTGCGTTGCTAAAGTCAACTAAACGCTTCAAAAGTAATGGGTTTCCCCAATTTTTTTTTTAAGTCAAGTAATCGCTTTAAAAGCAAAGGGTTTACTTGCGTTGCTAAAGTAAAGTCAACTAATGCTTCAAAAGTAACGGGTTTCTCCAATTGTTTTTAAAGTAAAGTGAAGTAATCGCT
>CAIGQQ010004820.1:2568392-2592225 GCA_903798035.1 Danio albolineatus | reverse complement strand
CAAACTGCACGGGCTTTCATTCTAATACCGCCAAAAATAATGCTTTTATTGTAAAGATTGCCTGATCCTGCCTGATCGATAGATATGCAGAATCATATTTAAGAAGGTTACATTGCATACTAAACATTATTATGCATGTAATTATTATAGATTTTTTTAAAATAGAATATAATAAAGATGATTCAGAAAACTAAAAGGCTAAACTATTTCATGTTTGACTCATATATTTTATCTAAGTATTTATTATTTACAGAGTTACATTTTTATTATTTGTCCACTCAAGGTTTATAGGGATTTCAAGAAGTATTTAGTTAAGTTACTTATTGAGTAATTAAGTTACTTTTCAGACACAGTAATTAGAAAAGTATTTTAAATACAATATTGATTAAGTAATTAGTAATTAGTAATTAATTACTTTTTTAAAAGTAACTTACCCAACACTGCGGTACTGTAAACTCAGACAATGCTGAAGGAGAAAATAGGCTTTGCAAAGTCAGCACAAAGTCCTTCTGAAACACCAAAAAACTCAAACAAGCAGCTGTTGCTAGGAGACGCGTGATAAATGTAACAATATGTGTTCTAGAACTGGCTAAAAGTATCGAGAGCTTTGATCTCCTCAGACTGGATGGAGTCACAGTTCAAAGATTAAAGACAAACCCATTACACACAAATCAAAACTGCTGACCTGTTCTGAATTTTGGCAGCTATAGTTCGAGCTCGTCCAGACACAGTAAAAACATCTGGGGCCGTATGTATAAAGCTGCTCAGTGTAGAATTTGACTCTTAAGTGTGTCAAAATTCTAAGAATGACTTCATTTTACTTTTGTTTCTAGACTTAAGATTTAGGCCCAATCCCAATTCTATTTTTGTACCCCTTCCCCTTGGCCCCTACAACCGAATGTTAAGGGGAAGGGCTTCAAAATGTACCCCTAAGAATTGGGACAGCACTTCAACACCTGCACACGTCATCATATGTCATCGCCATCTCTTGCTTCATATGAGATCAGACGATCACGACTGCTGGAGTTATTGTAGCTGTGTTATTGTTTGGTGTTTATCTTCAGGAAATCACTGAAGGTGTATATTATGTTATCATAATGATCTAATGTGGCGATAAGATCGTAACTGTACTGTGTATTTACACAGTGGCCATATTTATCTCTATAAACACACGAAAACAACATTACAGCAGACACTGTAAAAGCTCATTTCCAGCCACTAGACATTACTGACAGGGTATTCCAGTGTCATCGAGTGTCAAAATGTTGTGGTACTGCTATACAGGAGTTATGATTATGGATTATAGATCGCGAAATATAGCGAGGTTTTTTTTGCTTTTTTTTTTTAAAGCAAGATGGTAAAACACGAACGCGGTTATGAATATATTAAAACATATGTTAGTCGTAAAAATTCATAATAATGAAATAATTCATAACCCTCTTCACTTCAATACAACGAAAACGTAAATGAAAACGTAAATGAAAAAGCTTATTGGGTAACTGTCTTAGTCACTTTAAAATATCAAACACTGTACATCTCTCTATTTCAAGGCTAAAACACTGCTTTATATTTATTTATTTAGGTCGATTTGTATGTATATTTGTACCAACTTTCATTTTAGTTGTCGTTTATTTTAGTGGTCTTTTATTTCTTTAATTTTACTTTTTCCAAAATGAATCTTCATTTCATTTAACACATTTACAATAATAATAAAGCTGTTAACAAGTTTTGAATGATTAATGAAGCAATTATAATGTTTTGTCCTATTATTTCATCTTTATAAGTAGCGGGGTATTTACAACTACTGTATATTTCTGTCCTTTGCTTCCCGTCCCCTTGTGCCCCCTGGCGGCAAAGTCGCAAACTGCGGTCATACCTTAAAACACGTTCTACCGTGGCGGCGGTACATGCCGCGGCGGTAATGTCCATACTTAAGTAGTACCTACTGTACATGTGGGTTGAATAGGGGAGTCCTATCTATCTGCCAAAATATCACAGAGACAGTACCCCCATTCTGAGTCTCTAGGCAGAGTAGGACACCTGATCAACCTACCCGCCTGTTCACCAGTCATCCTCTTACTCCCCTTCATCCCACTGTTCTCTTACCATCCCTTTCATCCCTACAGTAAAGTCTAGCTGAAAGTGTGGCGTGGTCCATGCTGGTGAATTCAAGAACAAAAGAATGTGTTGCAATTATATGATGACAGGGAGTTGCTAAAACAATACAGATTTGATTGTAAAGGTATTCTTTTTGTAACTAATCTAGTCAGAAATGCAATGACTTCTCACACTCTACGAAACAATGCCTTAGGGTCACGAAACAGCAAAACACATTTTTTGAGCTGTTGACAGTCATATATGTGTCCTGCGCTGCTATAAACACTATGAGGACACTAAAAAGTGAAAATTGGTTGTTTTTGCGTTATTTCGAGCAAATTTGTTCTTCCGGTTTGAAACTAATTTTAGAAGCTGCGTCACGCTGATGAGATCCATGCGTGTATTCCAGCGTGGAGAGTGGACGTCTGTACCTGCGAGTGCATCGTGACGTCTCTGAGTGTGCGGCTTTAATTCATGACAAAGATTTAGTTCAAACCAATCAGCGCGCTCTATAGTGAATGAGGCGCAACTTTATTAATAAGCATGATAGTTTCGAAGATTGTTTGTACCTGTTGCAGTGTTCAGACGTCAGAGAGACGCCACGTTGTGTTGCCAAAACAAGTGGAAGAACAAGAATTCTTTAAGGACACAGGTGTTGTGTTTATGTGCCGCAATGAAGGTTTTGTTGTCGTTTCCCGCTATGAGAGCACAGCTGGACTCACGTGTGGACTACAGTGCACGCAACAGAAATGCGTTTGTAAAGAAAAATGTTTTACCCGAGAGCTTTTCTCATCTGGAAATGGTGAAATCTGGATTAGCCGCTCGTCTCCTTTTAAAACAGACGCAGCTCCAGTTCATGTTGACTGTCCCGTCTCTACAGATTTGGTAAGTAAGCAATCAGTGCTCTTTGTTTGTTTAATCAGATGGCAAAGTTAGTTCGTATCATCAGCAGTACTCTTTCAGTGTTTAAAGACAGACCTTAGTCAAAGTGATTTAGTTACTGAGTTTACAGTACGTTAACATCACTACAATATTATAGACTGAAAGACCCGCTGTAAATGCTGATCTCCGAGTGTAAACATGTAGAAACCTTAACCCTTTAGCCAGCACCCCGACGCAGACGCATTGAGGCTATTAAGACTACTCTTAAGAGCATTTTTTCAGAAGTTTTATATGTACGGCCCCTTATTTATTAATTAACAAGTGTGTTATTCATGAGTGTTTTCTGTTATTTACACCTTTAAACACTGTTAATGCCTGATTTGAGTATTTTTAATGCTGAAATGTTCAAGTTGCACTCAAAAAATTATGTTTGCTGTTTGTTCAAACTACTTATTTAAAATGAGCTGAAACTATATAATTTTTGGGGCGGTATGGTGGCTCAGTGGTTAGCACTGTTGCCTTACACAAAGAAGGTTGCTGGTTCGAGTCCCTGCTGGGGCAGTTGGCATTTCTGTGTGGAGTTTGCATGTTCTCCCCGTGCTGGTGTGGGTTTCCTCCGGGTGCTCCGGTTTCCCTCACAGTCCATGAGTGTATGAGTGTGTGTGTAAATGTGAGAGTGTATGGGTGTTTCCCAGTACCGGGTTGCGGCTGGACAGGCATCCGCTGGGTAAAACACATGCTGGAATAGTTTGCAGTTCATTCTACTGTGGCGACCCTTGATAAATAAGGGACTAAGCCGAAGGAGAACTAATGAATGAATATAATTCTTGAGTTTTTGGGGGATAACTTAATTGTTTTATGTTCAACCCACTTATGTTTGTAAAAACTGGTAAGAAAACGTAATTCCTTCGTTTTTATCAAGTGGTATTAAAAATATAAAATTAATATATTTTTTACTATTAGATGCTGGTTATATTCACTATATACTGTGTTTAAACCCCTTATTAAAGTGATTTTTGCATAATAGGTCCCCTTTAAAGCTATTTGCATTATTTTAAAGAGCAGGTCATATATATTTTTTTAAAAATATATCTTATTTGCAGGTTTGTAAAGTAGCTGTTCTTCAATGTAAACAGTCTGCAAAGTTCATCCGAAAATAATGCCTGATAAATAAAGATATTGTCTAACAAAAGAAAGAGTCAGCTCTGAATCAATTCAATAAGTCATTATATATTTGAATCTTTTGCCTGCTACTGACCTATGACAACAAGTACCTCATTTGCATAATCCCCGCCTCCTATGACATACAAACACACTGCATTGAGCATTTCATTTCTAACACGTAATAGATACAAAAAAAAATCAATCAAAACAGACTTGGGCAGCTGACCAATCAGAGCAGAGCTGACTTACGGAAGGGGGAGGGGCTTACAAACAATTTGTGCTGGAACACGCAGAATCCAGATCCGGCGCATCTGAAATCTGATCCGGCACCTGATTTTACCGATCCCCCTCCTCAACCGCCCTCCTCCCCCGTTCGCTGTTCACTTTCACTTTCTTTCACAACTCCTCAACCCTCTTCAACTCCGTTACCCCGATATGTTCCGGGACCTCGCAATTCACAAATTAAGCACTGCTTACAAACCCCTAAATTGATTCAAACAAGCCATATTAAAATCATCACAAGATGATTAAGTGTATATTCTGAGAAAATGACAATGTTTTCTTAACACAGACGCATTTAATCCTTTTATAGGAGACACAACACAATATTAGGCCACTTTAAAATACATTATGACCCCCTCTTTAACTAAAACAATGGCTATATGAATAGCACATTTACATACCTGCGAACCCTGGAGGACACGAGCATTGAAAAGCATTGATGAGATCTTCACAAGATCCTCCGTTCTCACACGGCGCAGACTCGCATTCATTCACATTCACTGAGCAGTTTTCACCTGTGAAGTAGAAGATGGAGAAACGTAAACACTAAAGAAGATAGTTTGAGGAAAGCTGAAAACCTGTAACCATTGACTTTCACAGTGGGAAAAACGAATACAGGTTACAGGTTTTGTGTTTAAGAGAAGAGCGAAACTCAAAGGTTTGGAACAAGTGAAGGGAAAGTAAGGAGCTGTTCACGTTTTTTCTTATCCGACGTGATACTTTTCTATTGTTTTTTAATGCAAACGTGCTGGACAAACGTGTCTGTGAACGTTACTCTTGCGTCTAGTGTCTTTTGAAGCACCACACGTGTAAATAGCACATTTTTTAAATACTGTGTCAAGTTAAAAGTTCTTCAACTTTCACATACAGCGCAGCTCATCACTGTCAGATCCGAAAGCAGTGGACCAATCAGAAAAGCTCGGAAGTGGGACAACTGTTGCAAAGTTCTGTTTATAGTAGTTCCCACCTGTAGTACATTTCTTTTGGTCCAAAAGAACGTGAATGTCGGTGCCGTTACTTGTTGATCCGCGATTAGTAAATGTAACGGGCGCCACGGTGGCGTAGTGAGTAGCACGTTCGCCTCACAACAAGAAGGTCACTGGTTCCAGCCTCGGCTGGGTCATTTGGCATTTCTGTGTGGCCAAAAGAGCCAAAAGAGGCCAATACAGACACAGGTACACAATTACAGAATATGTTTTTCCACCAGTCATAGGTTTAACACTGATGTATATGTTACAATTGAAGTTAAAACTATTTAATAGTTACAAAACTATAATTAAGGAACTAATGATGTCTTTGATAACTGGACATGAATATTTGAACCTGTCAGTTTACAACATGATGCTGTTTTTCTAGGCTTTATTGGTGATAATGGTCAGGAATGTTGGATTATTATTGCCTTTTTAGCATAAGAAGAGGACAGAAACTAGCCAGACAGTAATGTGTGAATTGTTGAGCGGGCTAAATAAATAATAAAAACCATCTGTATTATTTAGTAAGTGTATTTTTTGCCTTTATTCTTGCCCTAATAAAATATATATATTTGTAGAGGAACCCGTGTTCTCTTGTCATTAATATTTTAATACACTTTAATACGTAAAACTGTCCGAGATATGAACAAAAGCAAGTGATGCATGAAAATTTGATTTAAAAAAATCTTGAATGGTTACAAAAATCTTTATAATCATTAAAATAATTTATAAAAATAATAAAAACTAGTTTAATAAACATAATTAATATTAATCATATGACGTAGTTCCTGAAACTTTCTACTTCTCTGTTTATCTTTCTGACTTTACGGTCAGTTTCATTTGAGCGCCCCCTGTCGTTTTAAAGAATATCACAACGGCGAACGCGGCAAGTATAAACACCTCGTCCGTTTCGCGAGGTGCGCGGACAGTCAGCGGAGGGGCGCGATGCGGCGTCAGGCGAAAGTATAAATCCAGCTTAATGCTTTCAGCAGCAAAGAGGATTAATGTAACTGGTAGACATGATGCACAGCCAATACAACCCGGAAAACCAATCAAAAGCATCAGAATAGCACCACTTTGATAAATGGCCTCAGCAGAAGGCATCGAGCGTATTAAAAACAGGCAAAGCAACAGATTAACATTATTCAGCATATCCCAGATTTTTAAAGAACATTTTTAGATGTGAACGCATTTGTAATCTTTAAAGAGCCCCTATTATGGGTTTTTGAAAATGAGCTTGTATGCAGTGTGTCACACAGCTCTAAGTGAAGTGAAATGTCCAGCTAAGGCTTAAATCTGAAAGTGCACAGTATTTAAAACTATTGATTCATCTATAAAAGAGTCGACTCATAGTTCCTCAAACGAGTCGCCGTGCTAACGAGTCTTTAGCCGTTTCGGCATGACGTGAAAATGAAACATAAGCCCCGCCCATTTATGCGCGCGCAGATTCGAAATCCCCAACCCCACTCACAAACAACAGCGGTGCGAAAAAGTTGCCAGATCGGGCGGTTTTAAATTTGATTGTGCAGGTAAAAACCTTTTGGACAGGGTTTGGGCTGAAATCAGTCAGCAACATCTGGCAACACAGTGAAGAGCACTGTGCTTAGCTGGATATTGGAAGTGTGCAGAGAACCCAGAGATGAGACTTTGAAGAGTTAGTAGTTTCTGCAGAAATAGCTCTGCATTAAACCCAGCCATGAGCTGTTCCCCCTCCGAGGAGTGCTTACAACGGAGGATTAGGAGCACCAGGACATTTCCCTGGTCTGCTATCCAGCAAGTGTGAGTGCGTGCGATTAAAACGGTCGCCTCATTGTTTTCTCTAGCTTGTAAATGATGCATTTAACTGTGTTTTGTAACTTGTAACCACTTGTAGTGTCTCTGGTTAACTTGTATTCTCATATCGCGTCTAAACGCGCGTTGTAAACGCGACGCGTGCCGCTGTGTTTACGGATTAAAATGCGTTTGAGCGTGTTCCTCTGCTGTGTGTCGTTGCCATGGCCACCATGAGCTCTGCTACACACGTGCGGCGGTGCTGTTTATAATGGTTCAGCTTTTGCCGCTGTGTGCACTAATACTGAATGTATGTCGCTGTTTTTACTTCTGGTTTAGAATTAGAGTGAAATGCTGGGAGATCGGGGGTTAGTTTTCGGGGTGAGGTGTCTGAAATACGGGCGACTCCCGATAAAAACGAGTGTTAGCAGATATGCTCACGCACACGCTATGACTTTAATGTTGATAAGCCGTGGTGGGCATTCTCTCACGCTGAATGATGTCGACCAATCGCAACAGACTGAGTCATCGGTCCAATCAGCGCAGTTTAGCATCGCGCTAAGGAGGGGTTTTGGAACAAATGAATCGCTGAACGATTCATATAGGAGTCGCTGGGATAATGAGGTAAAAATAAATGCATATTATAAGACAATGAAAGTGTTTTTTGACCATGCAATCAGATCAGCCTGCTGTTGGAGACCCCCAAAACCAAAATATGACCCTTTTCAATGTATAATATGGGCTCTTTAACATTTTCATAAGTAACTGTAATTTATTCTCTCAGTAACTGTAACGAATTACTGTTACTTTTATTTTGTAATTAAATTATGTGACACCGTTACATGTAATTAGTTACTCCCCAACTCTGCCGGTTGTGTCCTTCATTACCTGGGAAACGAAGGACACATTTTGAGGCTGCGTTTGAAGGAGCCTTCGAATTTTATTGAAATGAGACAGCCTTCGTCGCGCCGCAATGACGCAGTGCACTTCGAATGCATCCTTCGGAGGATGCAGCCTCTGAAATGAGACACAGCTATTGTCAAATTATAGCTGTTTCTCAATAATCATTCTTCAGCGGTCTTGCGTCCTCGTGTTCTCATGTAACGGCATCATCATCAGCCGAAGTTCAGTTCCAATACTCAAGACCGCAAGAACGGAGGACGCGTGAAAGCTCCCGGATGAGTTCTTGATATCAAGGACGCAGCGGTGCAGACTTGAGCACCGACCTCGCTCTGGAAGTCCCAGAAGTCATTGCGACTGGAGGTGGAAGCGCAGCATTTTGTAAAGATTTATTATTAAAGTTCAGAGATATACTTATTTACCTCAGGAGTTTCCCTAAATGAGACGGTGAAAGTAAACATTAACATGAACATCTTAATAAAGGCATAAACACATTAAGGGTGTTTCTTTGTTGAAATCCATATTAAAATCTGTTTTATTTGTGTTGTGCAGCGTATATTTATAAAGTCTTTATGCAGAGTATATATTGTGAAACGGGGGGGAAACAATAATGAATGCTGTAATGTTTAAATAATCTTCGGTTAAAGATGCGTGAGGGTCATGTGACCATCAGGAAGAACGCAGCGTCTCATTTCTCACAGGACGCGTTCTCTGTCCTCGCGGTCTCCCGAGTTCGTTCTTCCGATGTAACCTGGCAAGACCGCTCTCCACAGGAACACGAGTCCGTTCTCTGCGTTCTTGGAATTGAGAAACAGCATTTATCTGTCTGAGGTAGTGGGCGTGGCTAACATACTTAACCACGCCCCTCCAACTGTCAGTTTTAAAAACAAGCAGAAATGGTGAGGAGGAGGAGTCTGTTAGGTTATAATAACTCTCCCCAAACCCTTTTCCCCATGTTTCTGAAAGAAACGCCTACTTTACTACGTCCAATCAGCTCGCAGTACAAAAAACAAGCCACGCCCACTGTTTCCTAATTTAATATTCCGTTTCTCTAAGAACTGCATCATAAAATGAAAAACACAGATTCCAGTTCATGCAGACTTTACCAGTGTCTCTCACCTGTGAAGCCAGATACGCACTGGCACAGGTAACCGGCTGCGCTCTCGAAGCTGAAGTCAGTGTCCAGTTCAGGCAGAACTCTGTAGAGGCCGGAGTCTGAGCGCTGGAAACACTGGCCTTCATTCTCACACGGCTGAGAGATGCACTCGTCCACATCCAGCTCACAGTTCACTCCTTCATAACCTGAAATAAACAACTCCAGAAGATCAAATAACTTCAAACAACACCAGTGTTAGTTAACATCAAGTTTGCATGAAATCCAAATTTACAACGTTTGCTAGTGCACATGCGTAGTTTTAAGGTGAGTGTTAACACTTGCATGTTAATACACTGGGAATAAAAAAGTTTGTTTTGGTAATATTTACTCAAAATCTGAGCATCTGCTTCAGGCCAGTCCTTAGTGACAGATGAGAGAAGCTCAAAAATAAAGACCACCCCCTACTCGATAATCAGTTTCAGCTACTGTACAAATACATCATCATACTGAAATAAGGGTGTATAGCAACTTCCAGTTTACACAGACTTTACACACACACACACACACACGTTTGTTTTTGTGAAAAGTGGGTACATTACATAGGTTTCCACTCATTTATACTGTCCAAACTGTGTATTATATTGCCCTCAACCCCCCCACCCCACCCCTAAACACAACCATCACAGGAGACTGTGTGCAGCTTTACTCTCTGATTAAACTCATTCTGTGGGGTTTAGAAGCTTTTGGAGAAATGAGGACGTCACCAATGTCCTCATATTTCACCTCCTTTTTGTAATACCTGTGTCATTATACAGATTTGTGTCCTGACATGTCACAAAAACACGTACACACACACACACACACACTCTTTCTCTCTCTCTCTCATACCGGCCACTTTATTAGGTACACCTTACTAGTACCAGGTTGGACCCCCTTATGCCTTCCAAACTGCCTTAATCCTTCATGGCATAGATTCAACAAGCTACTGGAAATATTCCTCAGAGATTTTGGCCATATTGACATGATAGCAAATGCTGCTGATTTGTCAGCTGCACATCCATTATGCGAATCTCCTGTTGCAACACATCCCAAAGGAGCTCTATTGGATTGAGATCTGGTGACTGTGGAGGCCATTTGAGTACAGTGAACTCATTGTCATGTTCAAGAAACCAGTCTGAGATGATTCACGCTTTATGACATGGTGCGTTCTCCTGCTGGAAGTAGTCCTCAGAAGATGGAGACACTGTGGTCATAAAGGGATGGACATGGTCAGCAGCAATACTCAGGTCGGCTGTGGCGTTGACATAATGCTCAAATGGTACTAACAGGCCCAAAGTGTGTCAAGAATATATCCCCCACACCATTACACCACCAGCAGCAGCCTGAACCATTCATACAAGAAGGGATGGATCCATGATTTCATGTTGTTGATGCAATTTTGACCCTACCAACTGAATGTGGCAGCAGAAATGGAGACTCGTCAGACCAGGCAACGTTTCTCCAATCTTCTATTGTCCAAGTTTGGTGAGCCTGTGTGGAGCTGACAGGAGCGGCACCCGGTGTGGTCTTCTGCTGCTGTAGCCCATCCGCCTCAAGGTTGGCCGTGTTGTTCAGAGATGCTCTTCTGCAGACCTCGGTTGTATCGAGTGGTTTTTGAGTTACTGTTGTCTTTCTATCAGCTGAAACCAGTCTGGCCATTCTCCTCTGACCTCTGGCATCAACAAGGCATCTGCGCCCACAGAACTGCCGCTCGCTGGATATTTTCTCTTTTTCAGACCATTCTCTGTTACCCTAGAGATGGTTGTGCGTGAAAATCCCAGTAGATCAGCAGTTTCTGAAATACTCAGACCAGCCCGTCTGGCACCAACAACCATGCCACGTTCAAAGTCACTTAAATCATCTTTCTTCCTCATTCTGATGCTCAGTTTAAACTGCAGCAGATCGTCTTGACTATGTCTACATGCCTAAATGCACTGAGTTGCTGCCATGTGATTGGCTGATTAGAAATTTGTGTTAACGAGCAGTTGGACAGGTGTACCTAATAAAGGTGATACGCCTACTGTATATGAAAATATAGCCATATTATTATTAGTTAGTTTATATCTTTTTTTTAGTTTTTGAATCTGCCACTATACTGGCATTTATAGCTCCGCCCTCTTTTGAGCACAATCTCATTTGAATTTAAAGCGACAGTCACCAAAATGACACAGTTAGGATCAAAGCCTAAAAGGGTCAGTTTCAGAGAGTTATAAAACATTATTTGTGGGGTATTTTAAGCTGAAACTTCACACACACACACTCTAGGGACACCAGAAACGTATTTGACATCTTGTAAAAAGGAGCATAATAGGTCCCCTTTAGCTATGATATCTCTGCTGCATACACTCAAAAATGACTTGAAACTTTGAGTTGAGACAACACAATTCAAAAGTTTTTTTGGGACAACTTAATTGTTAAATCCACTTAAATTTGTAAAAGCGATTGAGTTAACTTAATCAAATTGTGTTGGCACGACTTGGTCTGACATGGTCGCTCACTGAAGCTAAGCAGGGCTGCTCAACCTGCGGTCTGTGTGGGTCCTAACGCCCCAGTATAGTGAAGGGGACTTTACACTGCTCAGTGAGACGTTAAACCGAGGTCCTGGCTCTCTGTGGTCATTAAAAATCCCAAGATGTTCTTCGAAAAAGAGTAGGGGTTTAACCCCGGCATCCTGGCCCGATCTGTCCATTGGCCTCTGTCCATCATGGCCTCCTAACCATCCCCATATCATAATTGGCTTCATCACTCTGTCTCCTCTCCACCAATCAGCTGGTGTGTGGTGTGCGGTCTGGCGCAATATATCTGCCATCGCATCATCCAGGTGGATGCTGCACACTCGTGGTGGATGAGGAGACCCCCCCATCGTGTAAAGCGCTTTATAAATGTAAGGAATTATTACTATTACCTGAATATTTGAGATACAGACAGTACAAAATACTTTCAGGCCCTCCGAACATCGAGTTCATTCAGCATTAAAACGTCTCCTTCGTTTATAGTAAAGCTGCTCATGATTTAGCAGATGCTTTTATCCAAAGCGACTTACAAAACACTTGGCATCCCTGGATCAAGCGGAGGTTAATTCAATAGTGACGGTTCCTGCATGATAAACCCTCCGCGGTTCAAACCTACAGCCGTTCAGATAGCAGCCCATATCTTTAACCTCTAAAACCCAATTAAGCAGCATTAAGAAAAGCATACGTGTGCTCCATCACCAAACAGAAATGTAATTGTTAATACGTTTAAAGTAAGATTAAATAGTTGGGTGAGGTTAAAATCTCCAGGGGGGAAAGATTATGACTGAACAGATGGACTTCACTTGTGCCAACCGCAATTATATCCACTCACACTTACGTAAACGACTTTGGCAGATTTTAAACACTGTAAAAAAAAAAAAAAAATCTTTTTGCCTTAAATTTTTAAGCTGAATCAAAATAACGTTATGAGTCTATTGGACTTATTTTATGTTAAACTGACTTAAAACAGCTTGCGTAACTGATTACAATGAGCGAGAAACATATGCTGTCAGGACTGATTGATCATACAGTACTTTTTACAGTGTAGAATACAAGTAAAACAAATAAATAAATATATATATATGTATATATATATATGTACAATATATATATATATATATATATATATATGTGTGTATATATGTTTTTTTTTATTTTTAAATGTGTAACATTTTAGATGTGATGCATTTACAATAATATAATCGATAAAAGACATTCATATAGTTTTGTGTTACTCATAGCACATTTTAATACAAGCTAAACTAGTTGATTAGTAAAAGTTTAATTAATATTTTATACAAATATTTTTATTTTTAATTCTGTTCTGAATGCCATTAAATGTTATTTTAGGATTTGTTGTGGCACTGAAGCATTTTACATTTATTTTAATTTTATTCATTCATTCATTAAAATACTTCCTTCATTTTCTTGTAGGCTTAGTCCCTTTATTAATCTGGGGTCGCCACAGCAGAATGAACCTCTAACTTATCCAGCATATGTTTTACGCAGCGGATGCCCTTCCAGCTGCAACCCATCTCTGGGAAAAACCCATACGCACTCATTTACACACATACACTACTGACAATTTAGCTTACCCAATTAACCTATACCTATACCACATGTGGGGGAAACAGGAGCACCCGGAGGAAACCCACGTGACCACGGGGGGAACATGTAAACTCCACTCCTGCTGTGAGGCAATTGTGCTACTCACTATGCCACCATGATGCCATTTTAATTTTAAAGCATTTTAATTATTTATTTTTATTTAATAATAAAATTTGCTTCACACCATGGTTGTTATAGTTAACTACAACATTTTCATTGCTAAAAACACACTGAAATGAAATACAAATATTTCAAAATAGGATAATTTAAATATCTAAGCTAAATAAATATTTAAGTTTTTAAATGTTTTAATTTAAAAAAATTTACAGTAACTTTATGTACTACAATATATATATATATATATATATATACATAAAATGTATTTTATTTTTTTAAAAATTACATCTTATTTTTATAAATATATATAACACAGCAAAATACACTTTAGCTAAAATAGAACATAAATTATTATCATTAACTGATGCATTTACATGTAATTTGTGGATTTATGTAAACGTAATATTCTGTAGTGCATTTAGTTATTTTCCAGCAAGCACACAACGCCATTAGACGTTATTATTAGGTTAGATTTAGGTGGATGTCAGGTGACCAAAATTCAGTGTCTAGCCACGTCGGAAGACAAAGTTATTTTGAAGTCCAATAATGGCGTTAAATTACGTTGATATTTGGTTGATTTTAGGTTGTGTTGGAAAGTGACCAAAATCCAACGTTCAGCCAACATCTTAAAGCAACGTCATATTGACGTCAGGTATGGCAACCAAAATCCAACATCTGACAGACGTCATAGTGGTAACGTCAAGCTGTAACATCATTAGACGTTGATATTTGGTTGATTTTATGTTGGACATTGACGTCGGCCTGATGTTGGGTTCTGACGTCAACACGATTTTTATTTCTAAACAAATTGCAACGTCCCCACAACGTTGGAGTACAATTTCAATCTGACGTCATGCTGACATCCTGTACCTGCTGGGCAGGCATGTAAGGGCCATCGGGACAACCGGGAGATTCCCGGTGGGCCGCGTCCTTAGTGGGCCGGTGTGCATGTTGTTTATAAATTATTTCTAGTTGTAATTCTATCCTAAAAACTGTTGTGTAGTCTAATCCCAGGCGTTTGTGTCTAATTGGCTGCAGGAAGCTGACAGGAACTGCGAGACTGACTGTGCTTTTTAAGTTTACGATCAGCACACTTGACGATTGGCTGAGGCTCTGAGCGTTGACCAATCAGAATCAAGTTCGGGTTTAAGGACGGTTGCTGAGGTGCTGAGGCGACACAGAGCCTTTTAACATGATAAAACATAAAATATCAAAACGTAAAAGGAGGGGCTGAGAAGTTGAGGGAGAAAAAAAGACAAGCACTTGAGGCAGAAGCCGCCAAATGTGTTCAAATAAATGAGCTATTTTCTGGATGGCCGGCAAAGGAACAAAGTGAGAATGTTAGCGGGGCGGATCTGACGGCTGAGGTGAGACGGACATTTAAGTTAGTAAGCATTTAGTAAGCATTAACGTTAGCTTATCAAATAAATGTTATTTAAATTGTATTAAGCAATTAGCAAACTAATTGATTCTAGGGCTGTAGCGGTTTGGAAATGTCCCTTGCGCTATTTATGGGTGGCTCAATAGCGCGATATGCAGTATTACCGCTGGGTTTTTTGTTTGTTTGGGGTTTTTTTGGGGTTTTTTTACCTTACCGGAAGAAAACTTCAGTGACCCATTCCGTTGGCCGGTTAGCAAAGTTTCCTGCAGATCAGCTAATTTTCTCAGTGTAAAACAACACAGTTATTGAACATAAATCATTAGAGTTAGAAGATGAGAGGTGAGGTGTTGAGAGGTGTATCTCTGTTTTAATAGTAAATAAGTATTTAGATTCCATACAGCCATTTTACAAGGAGCACAAAGAAAACTGAATACATACAGATGCATATGGTTTATGCATCTGTAGTGTATTAAACTATTTATTTGTGTGTGTACGCCTGTTTTTTATTCTGGTGGGTCCTGTAACCTCAATACACAACAATTAATTGGGACTTGTGTCACTCTGAGGACCTAAATTGAGGTCCTAATGGATAAACTTGTTTATAAATCATGCAGAATAATAAAATGTGATAGAAAATACAGTTTGTAGGACTATATATATATATATATATATAAAACATTACTCTTATTGAGAGTCCCTAAAAATATCAGACATATGAAGGCATTGTGGGCCGCTCTAGATTATGTCCAGGGCTGTTTTTAGTCCCAGTCCTGCCCTGCTGCTGGGTGTTTAAGGCCATTTCGGTCATCATACAATAAACATCTGTCATCTTGTCATCAGTGACAGGGATCTAAACAGTCTCTGGGGTCAATGTGTGTAAATATTTTGAACATCTTCATGAAAACTTTAAATACTTCCAAACAGTTTGCTGCATTTATAAAGCGCCCATGTTTGAGGTAGTTCAGTATGATGCAATTTACTTTCTATGTGCGATTTGATTGGACAGGACTCACAGGACTGAGCTTTCTAATCCTCATAGACAAGAAAGAAATAAAGTAGTGACTGCGGGTTGAAGGACAGTAGTGGACTAAACTAAACATGTACTCAAGGGAAAGTAAAAGTCCACATTTATAAAACTACTCAGTAAATAACAATTCCTGAGAAAAACTACTCAATTACTGTAATTTGATTATTTGTAATTTGTTACTTTACTCCACTGAGCATTTATTATATCAGTAAAATCTGCACTAACTAAAATAGCATATTACTAATATTAATAATATTGAAACTGATGTTTTGTTACACTCAACAATGCAAAGTAATTTATGCAAAACAGAAAATATTCTTCTCCAAATAAACCAAGCATTTAATATGTTCATTATCTGTAAAAGCTTTTATATTTGACATTAGCTGTAAACTAAATATTCAAAGCCACACAGTGTTCTCACTTTTCTTTTTGCAATGTCCTACATGTTTCTCTAGGTGGCAGTGTGGTGTTAATAACATATAACACTGAATAAATGCAACAGATTCTGCAGTGCACCTGTCATAAAAGCAGCATTAGAGCATTCATAATTAAACACAATAAAGAAAATAAAGTCTATTTACCTGTCCAGCAGATGCAGGTGTAGTGGTTTACTCCCTCCAGGCAGGTGGCGCCATGTTGACAGGGGTCAGATGAACACTCGGGGATGTCAACATCACAGAAAAAGCCCATGAATCCAGTGCCGCTGCAGTCACACTCATACCTGACAAACACACGCTGAGCTTAATATATAGAAGGGCTGTACATTAACACCCGCCAAATGCGGGTAGATTTCCGCTGTGGCGGGTTAGACAGACACCGTCACTAGCCACTTTGGCCGGCTGAAAATAATTTTTAAATGGTAGTTTTCTTAAAGCAGGGTTCGACAATAAGGATATGCCCGATATTCATGCAAATATGCACTGAGAATCAAGAAGCAGCATGAGTGACAAAAATAACTTCGCGCGAGCTAGAGGACGCAGCTGAAAACTGAATGATCACACAGGTGATGTCATGCGCGCGACTGTTAAAAAGCGCGCGCGCTCCCGTTTACTTGCGCGAAGCAACCGTGCCTAGAGGAAACACAACTGGTGCGATGGGTTCTCTTTGAAATAGACTGGACAAAAAGCGATGATCGTGCACCCACAGTCCTGCTGCTTTTAAGGGGGGAAAAAAAAAAAAAAAAAAAATTATATATATAAAAAAAATATAATTAATAAATATAAATAAATAAAAATATATATATATATATATGCTTTTGTAAGTAGCAGCATGCATCACTGCTTTCATTTTAATTATTCTGAGATTGTTAGATTGTTAACAGGCCCAACATAACCGTGTGTGCCTAATCATCCTTTCATTATCACTCACGGTATGTTTTTTTACATGCTTTCTATTGCTCACGGTTATTTTTGCTAGTTTATTATCTTTTTTTTTTTTTTTTTTTACAATAACATTGCTTTAAATATGAGATTAACTACCCATTTATGTGTACTGTGATCTGGGACCTTTAGCCAGGACAGATTACTGTGACAAAATTCAAATCAAGTAATTTTCTCATGTCAAAGTCAAATTTACGCATATACAGTAAGATATATTTTCCCAACAACAAAAGTGTGGCTAGTGAAAATGGCGAGTGGCTAGTAATGTTGGAAATCTGCTAGCCACAGTGGCTGGTGATCAAAAAAGTTGATGTAAAGCCCTGTATACAGTTGTAGTCAAATTTATCTGCCCTCCTGCAAAATTCTTTATCAAATATTTCCCAAATGATGTTGAACAGATTCAGGAATTTCTCACAGTATTTCCTATAATATTTTTTCTTCTGGAGAAATTCTTATTTGTTTTATTTTGGCTAGAATAAAAGCAGTTTTTAATTTTAAGCTCAATGTTATTAGCCCCCTCAAGCAATATTTGTTTTGGATTGTCTACAGAACAAACCACTGTCTTGCCGAATTACCCTAACTTTACCCTAATTAACCTAGTTGCGCCTTTAAGGCCCAATCCCAATTCTACCCCATAGCCCTTCCCCTTACCTCTACCCCTTGTTTTGCGCGATCCTGTCAAGGAGTAGTGGTGTCCCAATTCTCTTTAGCTTGAAGGCGTAGGGCTAAGGGTTAGGGGTATACACCCCTTCGAATGAAGATTTTTCAGGACCACACTTAAAACGGAGGGGTAAGAAATTTTCCCAGAATGCACCTGCCACAGCGGCAGGATAGCTGAACCCGGAAGTAAGGAGATCCACAAATTAGTATTTTTTGTCATTATTACGAATTTTTACGACAAACAAACGCATGTTTTAATATATTCATAACCACATTCGTCTTTTACTGTCATGCTTTAAAAAAAACGCAAAAAAACGCTCAATTTCGCAATCTATAATCCATAATCATAACTCATGTACAGCAGTCCCACAACAATCTGACACTCAATGACACTGGAATACCCTGTCAGTAATGTCTAGTGGCTGGGAATGAGCTTTTACAGTGTCTGCTATAATGTTAATGCTGTTTTCGTGTGTTTACATAGATAAATATGGCCACTGTGTAAATACACAGTACAGTTACAATCTTATCGCCACATTAGATCGTTATGATAACATAATATACGCCTTCAGTGATTTCCTGAAGATAAACACCAAAAAATAACACAACTGGAGTAACTCCAGCAGTCGTGATCGTCTGATCTCATATGAAGCAAGAGATCATGATGACATATGATGACGTGTGCAGGTGTTGAAGTGCTGTCCCAATTCTTAGGGCTAAGTTTTGAAGCCCTTCCCCTTAACATTTGGTTGAAAAGGCCAAGGGGAAGGGGTAGGGGTACAAGAATAGAATTGGGATTTGACCCTAGTCTAATATTATGTGCTGTCATCATGGCAAAGATAAAAGACATCAGTGATTAGAGATGAGTTTTGTACTCATATATACTGAACACTATAACCTGAGACTGGTCAAATCCACTGACCCGTTGACCATATCCAGACAGACTCCTCCATGGCGGCAGGGTGAGCTCTCGCACTCATCAATGTCCAGCTCACAGTTGATGCCCTCGTACCCGGGCACACACTCACAGGTGTACAGACCCACGTGATCATAGCAGACGGCGCCGTTCTGACAGGGAGACGCTTCACATTCATCCACGTCCACTTCACAGTTCAGACCTGCAGGACACAGCAGACACACATACAGCGGTACAAATGAATAAGGTCATCAGTCAGTAGCTTTTTAATAGCGTTTTGGATGGGGTTTTTGTTTCTTTTGTAAAATATTTCCCAAATGATGTTGAACAGATTCAGGAAATCTTCACAGTATTTCCTATAATACTTTTTCTTCTGGAGAAAGTCTTATTTGTTTTATTTCGGCTATAATAAAAGCAGTTTACGGTTGTGTTTCTGCATTTTTCTTTGTTCAGTTAGTTTAGTGGGTTGGGGTTTAGTTAGATCGTTTTGTTATATTTATTTCTTCGTTTTGGCGACACTCCTGTTTTTCGTTTAATTCGATTATTTCAAATTTACATTTATATTACATCTAATTTCCTATATTCATTGTTTGATGTGCTCTGTAGGGATGAAAATTATTATATGCATTTGTTTATATGGCAGAACATGTGTTTTTCCCCATAGAGGGCTCACACAAACTCCTGATGAAATCAGGGCCTGCTTTGTGGACTGTGGGGGTTTGATGATGTAGTCACGTGTCGATTGGTCAGTTTGAATGTCTCAGGATTTAGGCTTTGGTCACATGGTCAAGAAGGGTACAAAGGAAGGTGTTATACGCAGCTCTGGCTTTTTTTTCTCCTGCTCTGGCCCTTGGCATCTCCTGCTCTTTCTCTCTCCCTCCCTCTCTCTCTCCCTCTCTCTCTCTCAGGTAACTTTAATTTACATTTAAGCTGGGTACAATTATTATCATATGCTTTTATCATTTCATGTTTTATTGTTTCATACAGTTATTTGTAACTAATTCAGTGGTAACCATAGAGAATTATTGTCATTAAATCATCTCATTTTCAAATATTTGTCAATTACTTTTGATTTAACATCAACATTTAATGGCTCCATATTGCAATACAATATAATCACTTAATAGCAATGCTCTCCCACATTTAAAACTATTAATACTGCCCTTATTTCCGTTTTTGGTATAAGTTTGTAGAAGGATGGTTTTGACTAGAATGTACACTTTTTTACCATCATACTGATAACTTTTTAGTCATTCGGCAGAACTACAGCTCAGAACCGCTGTAGTTAAAAAAAACAGCCTTACAGCTCTGTTTAATAAATACTTACTTTTTGTTTCACTTATGCAGTAGTTGTGTTTTCTATTGTTCAAAAGAAATGAATGAATGAATGATTCCCTCAGGCCTCACCTGTGAACCCAAAGAGACATTCGCAGATGTATCTGTCTCTGCCATTGACGCACGTCCCGTTGTTCTCGCAGGGCTGCGATGCGCACTCATTAATATCAATCTCACAGTGAAAACCCTGAAATCCAGGCACGCAGTAGCACTGATAGACCCCCACAGAGTCCTGACAGATTGCCCCGTTCCTGCAGGGCTGCGACAGACACTCGTCAATGTCCTCCTCACAGTTACGACCCCGAAAACCTGCAAAACAGACAATGAGATTTAGGCAAATTACAAATAAAACTACGCTGACAAAAAGATTAATTGGATTTACAGAGTTAGTTGAAGGTAAGTGGTTGCAAATCAATTCTATAAGCTGAATTTGAACAAAGAAATTAAATTAGGGTGCTTTCACATCTGTGGTTCAGTTCATTTGGTCCGGACCAAGAACAACAGATGATAGATTGTAGTATTTTTCAAGAGTTTACACTTAGCTGATGATTGATAATAAAGCGTATTTGGCAAGCTGTCCTGGGAGAATATCCTCGAGCCCGGGGCTCCCTCCCGTTTAAAGGGCGAGAGGAGAGTTTGAGCTCAGGTAAGTCTCGAGAACTCCCCCCGCTTGTGAACGTGCTGAGATATATCTGGCTAGAGTTGTCTTAAGAGGCTATTTAAAGTAGTCGATTTACTTATGTTGTATGTTTTTTGGACGGTGGGAGGAAACCGGAGAACCCGGGAAAAACCCACGCGAACACAGGGAGAACATGCAAATTCCACACAGAAACGCTGACTAGCTCGGGGAGAGGCTGAACCAGCGGCGCTCTTGCTGTGAGGCAACAGTGCTAACCACTGGGCCACCGTGCCGCCCTATCAGAGAAGGGGAGCAGTTGGGGTGGAAGAAGGGAATCTTCAAGACGAAGATGACTGGAGTAGAAAGCTCTGGTAGTTTATAGTGTGTCAGATGACCATGTCACAGTTTAGCTAAATTAATTCTCGGCTCCTCCTAACGCCTTTGCCGACTGCAATGCATTAAAACATTGTTTTCCAGCCACAGCCGCTCTTCATTCTCGAAATGTATAGTTTTTCTAAAATGATGTATACAAACTATATAGCAGGGGTCACCAAACTTGTTCCTGGAGGTCCGGTGTCCTGCAGATTTTAGCTCCAACCCTAATCAAACACACCTGAACAACCTAATGAAGCTCTCACAAGGTATACTTGAAATATCCAGGCTGGTTGTTTGAGACAAGTTGGAGCTAAAGCCTGCACCGGACCTCCAGGACCGAGATTGCTGACCCCTGCTATATAGTTTGTATACATCATTTTAGAAAAACTATACATTTCGAGAATGAAGAGTGGCTGCGGCTGGAAAACAATGTTGTAATGCATTGCAGTCGGCAAAGGCATTAGGAGGCGAGAATTAATTTAGCTAAACTGCGACATGGTCATCTACCCCATATTAAATATGTTCTTCTGGAGCTGTTTCATTGTAAATAAGTAGTTAAACAGTCAGTAATATTTTTTTTATATTATTATTTACAAAAGAAAATGTAACAGTATACATTAGCAAACAGTTCAGGTTATTAAAATGAGCTATTATGAAGAAATAGAATCAAGTTATCAAATCTCATAAATCTTCTTCTCACTGTATAACTTAGACATTCTGAATAAAGAGCAGCGAATGAATCTCATTTATTTAGATTATTTGTTTGATTACAATAGATAACAGAGGTGTCACTTTAAAATACATTATAATAACGTTATAATGAAAGTATTCGATTGCTTTCCTAAGAGTTTATGCTCATTTAGGACAAAATTAGTTGTGTTTGAAAAAAAACCCATCAAGATCGACATCTTTAGATGTTATTATTATTAATTATGTGTATATGTCTGTTCAAACACGCACCAAAACCCAGAATCCACTTTCACTACGCTTCAAATCACATGTATAGAATCCGTTTGGGAAACAGCGTCTGTTGGAGCGCGTCAGCTGACAGTCACGCACCGCTTTATGACTGTTTTGAGGATTGCATAGGAGGAGCGACGGCACCTGTAATGAAAAGGAAAGGGAATCGCGCCATTTTTATATTTATTTCAAAGTGTTTCATGCCTAAATAAACAGAACTGACTCATATTTAAGAGCAAGGGGCGGCCCCTGGTGGTTGGGCGGTATGGGTTGCGTATAGGGAGGATCGGCTCTTTAATGTGTATTGCCACCCTTCAGAGAAAGACTGAAAATACAGGAGAAATACTGGAAAATACCTTTACGGGCTGACAGCGGAATAGTACTGTAAAATACGAGAGAATCCCGGGAAAAACGGGAGAGTTGACAGGTATGTATTAGAGATGAGTTAATAAAACTATTATGCTCAGAAATGTGTTGAAAAAAAAAATCTGCTCTCCCTGTTAAACAGAAATTGGGGCGAAATATTCAGGGGGCCTAATAATTCTGACTTCAACTGTATTTGTCCTTTGTGGCTTTAACAGAAGAGACACTGCTTGATGTCAGTTTAATGGCTTTTTGACCTCAAGATGCTCGGCTGTAAGAAAATCATTAATAGCACGGACTTAAACTAGCACATTTTTTTTAATAGTGTCAAAATAAAAACAATGCAAAACTCTAATAACCTGCAGCACAGTGGCACTCGTACCCGTCCGGAGCCCAGGCGCAGGTGGCATTATTAAAGCACGGGTCATCAGAACAGTCCCGCACCCTTGTCCCACAATCTGCCCCGCTGTACCCGCTGGGACAGTGACATGAATACCCGTTCACTCCATCCACGCAGAAGCTCCGGACCCCCGAACAGGGCCCGCTGTGACATTCGTTGATGTTTTGGGTGCAGTTTGGGCCGCTGAAGCCGTCGGGACACAGACAGATGTAGTTTTGGCTTCCTGGAGTGCCGATGCATGTGGATGGACAGCCTGCCGAATCGCACGGGTCCAGTAAATGCTCACAGTTTGGGCCGGTGTATATTGGTGGGCTGGAGGAACAGGCGCACAGGTAACCGTCGAGGGTAGGCACACAGGTGCTGTTGTTTTGGCACGGGGATGACAGACACACTTCTGATGACACCGTGCAGAACAGACCTGAACGTGCAAAAGTGAACATCATTAGTGTCAGCGAACTCATTTCATTGTGCATTTCTGAGTGTGCCTCACACAGGTGAGTAGGTTTGATAAACCACCTGTAGAAAACACACTCTTTCATCTCTCTGACACTTAAACCGACCCTTACACCAGTGCTTGCACATTTAACACTCTTACAATCACTCTTTATCTTTAGAAAACATTGTGCATTTCTGAGTGTACCTCACACAGGTGAGTGGACTTGACAAACCACCTGTAGAAAACACACTCGTTCATCTCTCTGACGTTTAAACCGACACTTACACCAGTGTTTGCACATTTGACAGTCTTACAACCACTCATCTTTAGAAAACATTGAGCATTTCTGAGTGTGCCTCACACAGGTGAGTAGACTTGACAAACCACCTGTAGAAAACACACTCTTTCATCTGTATGACACTTAAACCGACACTTAAACCAGTGTTTGCACATTTGACACTCTTACAATCACTCCTTATCTCTAGAAAACGTTGTGCATTTCTGAGTGTGCCTCACACAGGTGAGTGGGTTTGACAAACCACC
>CAIGQQ010004820.1:2492681-2527121 GCA_903798035.1 Danio albolineatus | reverse complement strand
GTAACCCAATGTTGGGTCAAATATAAACAAACTCAACGTTGGGAAAAATATTTTTACTGCATTTTAATGTCATGTTTATGTGTATGTTCTTTTATTTTTGATGTGTGTCAGTTAAGCAGATACATTCTGAAATGCTGGGTTATCCTAACTCAATTTTGGGTCAAATAAAGACAAACATTATTATAAATAAACTGAAACAACACAATTCTTAACTTTTTTGGCACAACTTCATTGTTTTATGTTCAATCCAGTTAAATGTGTTAAGCTACAGTGTATACTCCAGCATTTTGTATTGTGTAATAAGATGCTCGACCAGCTACAGATGATGCTAAACGACAACACAAATGAAAATAATTCTTCATTACTACAGAGAAGCTGGGTCAAGAAGTCCCCGATCACTTTCAGCCATTTCCACGTCTGTGTGTTTGAAGTTTTGTGTATCAGGCAGTGGTGAATAATTGATGTCTGTGTGGAGCTGAAGCTTTCTCAGAGTTTCAGGTGACTCCAGCAGCTCCTCAAAACACACAGGCCAAAATAACTACCCGTATATTGACCTTATTCTCCACGTGCGAAAGGGCGCAGCCATTTGAGTCTTTTTGTCCCGAGACTTCCGCTTTCATTCACTTCCATTCATTTTTAGACATTAAAAACAGCTCGTTCTGCTGCTTGATGTTACAAACTGATGTTTTCCTATTATATTATTGTATTTTGTCTGTGTAGTCATGTCACACTTGTTTGTAGAGCGAGTAGTTTGACCATTTTCTGCTGTTTATATTATTATTATATTTATATTTGTATTATATTATTATTATATTATTACTCCTAGTCATTTTTCCCACAGGCGACTGAATCAGAAGTTCTAAAACAATCACAAAGAACGAGCGACTTCAGCACTGAAGAATAAGCTCAACACCTCACAAATGAAGACATCTGACCAGATACTCAGTCTGCTGATGGTAACCGAGTCAGCAGCTGTGTGTTATTACACAAATACATTAGCATACTGTTTACATTTATGGCTTACTTATGTTAACACAGACCATACAAGATATTACTGTTTATTTTTATATTTACTTGCCTTATATTTACTTTATAAAGGCTGCGTGGCTACAGGACCTTCCTAAACCAGTGATGCAGGAACATCCTGTAGTCTCCACTGACCCCTGCTTACTAAGTAGCCTCCACGCTGAGTGGCATGGACTGCTGGACTGGCTAGGGTGCACATCTGCTTTTTTAAAAAGGCGAAATCCCCCTCACTGTGTAGTAGGACACCACCAGCTTTCCCACTGTGTAAATATTGGTAGACCTCTGTTCTCTTATAAGTCTTCAAAAACGCTCCATCTACTCCTTGTGACAGGACAGAGTGATTAAAAACGTCCCCGTAAGTTTCCTCTGGCTCATATCGTCTACACACATTAACAGTAACGATGGATGGGGCAATATGAGACCATCTGATCGCTGCAGGGAGGTTTCACCGTACCCCCAGCTCAAAACTTTCACTGAACTAGCATTATAAGCCATTTTTTCTAAAATTACAGCTAACTATACACTATGTGATGACTTTCCGAATCAGTCATCTGATGTACTGTGTCAGCGTACCGGAAGTTGGATGACAAAATGCGGAAGAGCGAAGTATTAAAAGCGGGCGGAGCGGAATAAGGTCAATAGCATAGAGAAAACTGTGGCAGTGTGCTAGTGCTAATGATAAAGCATTGAGCAGACATTTCTGCCAAATATTACAGCAAAAAGTGGATTAAAAACTTGGATTAGACACTTTAAAGTAAGACACTTTTGTAAGTTTTTCACTCTTCTTAAGCATAACAATACCATAATATGTTTGCAGATATTTCAGAAACATGCTCAGTGAACATTCTTGTTTATCTGAAAAACAATGCTGAAGTCAGATATTCTGCTTTGAAAATGTGTGTTACGTGCCAGAACGGCTGTCTATGGTCTCGTTTACACTGTCAGGTCTCGATGCCCAATTTCGATTTGTTGCCTATATCTGATTTGTTTGCCTGTCCGTTTACAAGTTCTTTTAACTGTGACCCATATCTGAGTCATGCGTTTACACTTGCTATACAATTTACAACGTTGCACATGCGTAAAGGAAGGTTCTAGCATCTGCGCCAGACTAGCCGCGATGGAAGAAACTGTCTTGCTTTTAGCTCTGACAAATATGTGAAGTTCACTCAACTTTAAAATGATTTTGAGGCGGAGGAGGAGGGAAAGGGCCGTCATCGCAGCTTGCACCTATGGTTTATATATGGTGTCCTCCGCTGACTCATGTCCCCACATGGCAAGAAAGCAGGCAATTTCTGCTGTCGACCACTGACCACTTTCCTCCTCCTGTTTCCTCTGTTTTTGTTTACCGCGTCGGCATCTCCACACACGCTCTTCCTTCTACGTCATTAAACCGAGGAGAAGTACCACATTGTCACAAGTTTAATGGCATACAAAACGGACTCAATATATCTGATCTGCCTGTTTACATGATAGTCACATTGTCACATGTCTGATTTATATCTGATTTATTTCCACACATGAAGGTGGCTTGAAACCCATCTCTGAATATCTGAATGCATGCGTTTATTTCGTGTTTACACAGTCATAGAACAGATCCAATCTGTGTCATGTGTCATATGAGCAAAAAACTAAATAAATTCGGAATTGGGTCACGTTTAACTGGCAGTGTAAACAGGTCCTTTATTATGGTCCTTTTAACCATAACTGTCAACCCTCCCGTATTTTACAGTTCTATCCTGCTATCATCCTGTAAAGGTATTTTCCCGTGTTTCTCCCGTATTTTCAGTCTTTCTCTGAAGGGCAATAAACATTAAAGAGTCAATCCTTCATATACGCAACCCATACCGCCGAACCACCAGGGGCCGCCCCTTGCTCTTAAATGTGAGTCAGTTCTGTGCTTTCAGTTTATTTAGGCATGAAACACTTTGAAATAAATATAAAAACGGCGGGATTCCCTTTCCTTTTCATTACAGATGCCGTCGCTCCTCCTATATAATCCTCAAAATGGTCATAAAGCGGTGTGTGACTGTCAGCTGACGCGCTCCATAGTGATAAACAGACACTGTTTCACAAACAGATTCTATACATGCGATTTGAAGCGTAGCGAAAGTGGATACTGGGTGCGTGTTTGAACAGACATATACACATAATTAATAATAATAACATCTAAAGATGTCGATCTTGATGGGTTTTTTTTTTTCCAAACACAACTAATTTGTCCTAAATGAGCATAAAACGTTAGGAAAGCAATCGAATACTTTCATTATAACGTTAGATGTGATCCCCTATTATGGTGGGCATATCCCTTATTTTCACATCTCAATGTTGACAGGTATGCTTTCAACCCGCCCGATTCCAGTTTAACCAATTATATTTCAGCAGCCCGGGTTGCTTGATGGAAAACAGCATATTTGATTCATTCAGTCAGGAAGGCTCTCTAAGCATGCATTCGTCACCGAAATGCGACCACCGGTGTAGAGTAGCAGACTCTGAAATGAGACGCAGATTCAGAGTTCCACATGAGGTTTTTAATTAGCCAATAATATAAATATTATGAGCGTAAACATTAGGTGAGCAGGTTACACTGTAACCACGTGTCCTAACAACTCGCTACGTGACATGGTTTGCAGTGATGAGCAATTTGGCTGTTTACACCAGACGAAACACAACAGAAGTGTAAATACAGCCATTCAGAAGCACAGAATAGTTGGTTTGGACAAAAACTCTTAGGACATCAACTTTAACGTGGAAAATATTCCTTCTATCGTGTGCCATTGCTTTTAATTAGAACATGACTTAAATCAGCCTTTAGGCTCGATTGTCAGGCACACTGCTGTTTGTGTTGTCAATCTAGCAACCTGCGCTTGCGTGTTTTGAACCAGAGGTGCAATACCTTATTATTATTTTAGCTTATTTAGTTTATTTTTATTCTATTTATTTATTTATTGCATGTATATACATACTGTGTCAGAATGGGGTGGGTGTTCTTTGATTGGTATTTGGTTACTAACAGTGGTGGAAAGAGTACTGAAAAATCATACTAAAGTAAAAGTACCATTACTTGCCCAAAAATGTAGTGCAAGTAGAGTAAAAGTATCTGTAGTAAATATTACTCAAAGTATGAGTAAAAAGTAGACCTTCTAAAAGTACTCAAGAGTAGTGAGCAGTGAGTATTACACTTAGAAAAGCAGATTGTTACGTTTACACATCCCTGCACAAACAACATTTAGTGTATTTAGGGATCTTCCTATTTTCGTTCGTTCCTTCCAACCTTCCTTCAAATATTTGTTCTCTCCTTCCTTCATTCATTCAATCGTTTGTTTGTTCCCTCCTTCCTTCGTTCACTCGTTCGATCGTTCATATTTTTGTTCTTTCTTACATTAGGTCCTTTTGTTCATTCATTCGTTTGTTCGTTCCTTCCTTAGTTCGTTCAGTCCTTTCTTGAATTCTTCCTTCATTCGTTTGTTCATTCCTTCTTTCCTCCCTTCATTTGTTCGCTCATTTTTCTTCCATATTTTTGTTCCTTCTTTCATTAGGTCCTTTGTTCATTCGTTCGTTCCTTCTTTCCTTCCTTAGTTTGTTCAGTCCTTCCTTGAATCCTTCCTTCATTTATTTGGTTCTCGATCCTTCCTTCCATTCCTTGTTCGGTCCTTCCTTTTTATTTGGCCCTTCCTTCCATTCTTCATTCGTCCCATTTAGTGATTGTTTTAGGCTGTTTGGTGATTTCAGTCATCATACAGTCGACATCCATCATTTTCAGTGACATGCAGTCTATAAACAGTCTCTGGATCATTGCGTGTGCAGATTTTGAACATCTTCTTGGACATTTTTAATGTTTCCAAAAGGTTTGCTGCATTTATAAAGCGCCCATGTCTTGAGGTTGTTCAGTATGATGTGATTTACTTTCTATGTGTGATTTAATTGGACAGGAATCACAGGACTGATCTTTCTACTTTAGACGATGACCACAGACAAGAAAGAAATACAGTAGTGACTGCAGGTTGAGGGAAAGCAGTGGAGTAAAAGTACCGATACTGCACTAAACATGTACTCAAGGGACAGTAAAAGTCCACATTTATAAAACTACTCAGTAAATTACAATTCCTGAGAAAAACTACTCAATTACAGTAGTGCAGAGTATTTATAATTAGTTACTTTACACCACTGCTTACTAATACAGTATGTATGCATCACATTTTTCACACAAAAAGAGGTGCAATACCTAGTTCAACCACTGGGTGTCAAACTTACTACACCGTTAAAGAACATATAAGCTACATATAACATTTAAGCTGCAAAATTGTAGCTGCAAACAAATGTAAAGAAAATTGTAGTATACCAAACACAGAAACCCATGAAATGAATAAGGGTGTGCAAACTTTTTCACAAACCTGCATCTGTGCATTTCTCCTGTGCAGCTGCTCGTCTAAACCCCTCTGCTGAAGATTCGAGACCGCAGGGCTCTTCAGGCCTCCCTGATCCTCATCATGATGCAGCAGGCCACAGAGACGCAGTGATTCTACCCAGCGTCCCAGCATACGACTCGGTCAGCATCTTCACCGCCGGTCCTGCCAATGACACCGACAGCATCCAGACGGCTCATCTGGCCTACGAAACAGACAGCAACCGCACAATAAACCCAGCGTTCGACACGGACAGCACACACACACTCCATCCGCCATACACCGCGCCCATGGAAGGAGTCCCGGGGCCTGCCGGAGGTGACGGTCCGGCCGGCAGCATCTCTCCGAATCCTCCTCCTTACAGCCCACCGGATCCTAAAACAGCTTTCCTCATGTTCCCCGCACCTCTGCAGCATTACCCAAACCAACCCGCCATCGCCTGCCAACCCGCCAATCCACCCGGTTTCTACCCGCCCTCATTCCTGCCGCCGTCCACCTACCCATCATACACCATAGTAAGTAAATCAGTGAAGGGGAAGCGCTTGAAATGTACTCCTAAAAAATGGGACAGCACGGTGGCTCAGTGGTTAGCACTGTCGCCTCACAGCAAGAAGGTCGTTGGTTTGAGTCCCAGCAGGTTCAGTTGTCATTCCTGTGTGGCGTTTGTATGTTCTCCCCATGTCCGCGTGGGTTTCCTCCGGGTGCAAATACATGTGCTATAGGGGAATTGAATGAACTAATTGACCATGGTGTATGGGTGTAAATGTGAGGGTGTATGGGTGTTTCCCAGTACTGGGTTGCAGCTGGAAGGGCATCCGCTGCGTAAAACATATGCTGGATAAGTTGGCGGTTCATTCCACTGTGGCGACCCCGGATTAATAAAGGGAAATGAATGAATAAATGAAATGGGACAGCGCTACAACACCGCACACGTTATCATGTCGTCGCGAGCTCTTACTTCATATGAGGAGACTGCTGTAGTTATTCTATTTTCTTTTCGGTTTAGTCCTTTTTATTAATCTGGGGTCGCCACAGCGGAATGAACTGCCAATAAATAAATAATAAATGACTAATAAAGCCCTGTCAGTCTATTAATCTATGATTCCTGCTTTTTTTATGTAAATGTGTGCCTGTTGTTTTCAGTATATGAACGGGCCACCGCCGCCGCCGCTGGGAGAAGAACAGCAGCCGTTACCTAAAGATTACCTGGTGGAGTCTCTGCTGGTCACCATCTTCTGCTGCATCATGAGCGGACTCTTCGCCGTCATGTACTCGTATGAAGTGAGCATCTGAAACACAACACACACTGCTGAAAACACCACTGATAGCCATCTTTTTCTTAGGGTTCCCACTCTTTCCTGGACACCAAATTCAAGCACTTTTTTATTAAATCACTAATAATTTTAAACTGAGCACCTTTGTAATCCTCAGCAGATACAGTTGAAGTCAAACTGTGAATGTTTTTATCTTTTCCAAATATTTCCCAAATGATGTTTAACGGAGAAAGGAATTTTTCACAGTATTTGCTATAATATTTTTTCTTCTGGAGAAAGTCTTATTTGTTTTATTTCAGCCAGAATAAAAGCAGTTTTGAATTTTTTAAAGCCATTTTAAGGTCAATATTAGCCTCCTTAAGTATTTATTTTTTTCGATTGTCAAAACCACGGCTCCTAAAACACGAACGCGCACCGTAAAGATGACAGCAGACCGACCACTAGAGCAGGGGTGGGCAAACTCATTCCTGGAGGGCCGGTGTCCTGCACAGTTTAGCTCCAACACTAATCAAATACACCTGAACATGCTAATCAGTTTCTTCAAGATCACTAGAAATCTATGAACAGGTGTGTTTGATTAGAACTGGAGCTAAACTGTGCAGGACACCAGCCCTCTAGGACCGAGTTTGGACGCCCCTGCACTACATCATGTCATTTGCCAGCTAGAAAACTTTACAGAACTTTATAATACTAAGACCCCATTTACACTCTCAGGTGTTGATACCCAGTTCCGATTTGTTGACTATATTATGAAATAAAATTACTGTCATAAATATTTTGTGCATAAATAAAATTCATAATTACAAAATCTATAATTACAAAAACTTAAAGGAAAACGGAATGTACTCGTAACTTTACGAGGGTACAAATTCAAAATCTGCGATTAGAAGAGACACAGATACGACATTTGTTTTGTCTGTTTGTATACATTTACGGTGGGTGTGCTTTAGAAACACGAAATACAGTTTCACCAAGGACGCGACAAGCTGATTACTAGTACGCCACTTCACTGTCAAAATTACGTCACTGCTGCCACAGGCATTAAAGAGCCCCTATTATGGGTTTTTGAAATGAGCTTGCATGCAGTGTGTCACACAGCTCTAAGTGAAGTGAAATATCCAAAAAGATTTAAACCCCCGGCCAGATCCGGGAGAAATAACAAATCGGGAGGGTGCCGTTAGATGGGTCGCAAATAAGGGCGACTCCCGGGAAAAAGTGTTGGGAGGTATGCTCACACATACACTATGCACTCTGACTACTTCAATATTGATAAGCCGTGGTGGGCATTCTCTCTCGCAGAGTGCTGTCGACCAATCGCAACAGACTGGGTCATCGGTCCAATCAGCACAGATTAGCATCGCGCTAAGGAAGAGTTTGGGAACAAACGAATCGCTGAACGATTCATATAAAAGTTGCTGGGATAATGAGGTAAAAATAAATGCAGATTATAAGACAATGAAAGTGTTTTTTGCCCTTGCATGCATGTTGGAGACCCCCAAAACCAAAATATGACCCTTTTTAAGATATAATAGGGGCTCTTTAATAAACAAGCGAGAGCCATCGATCGCAAATAGCGCGCCTTGCGTGATGAGATCCTGATTCCTGACTGAAGTAAGCTTGCAGAGCAAAATGACTGGTCACTCGAGCTCCCACACACCATCTCAGATAAGATTTTTGTTATTCACTCTTTGAGAAATGTCGGTCATGAGCTGTAATAGAGGTTGAGACTTAACTAGGTACATTTTCGCTGTGATTCTTAGGATAGTGACCTAGCCTGATGTAAGTTAAGGTTACTAGCTGCGTGCACAGAATTAACTTACTTAACGGGGCTTAACTATAAAATAACGTTTAATGCACTGTAAAAAATCCAACTTACAATTCGTTAATTCAGTGTAAAATTGTAAGTTAGGTGAACATATTTTTGAGCTCAGAGTTGAATTTACTCATAAAAATGATTTAACTGCATGTTTGGAACTGTTTGTTCAATAAAAGTAAAAAATGTATTTGAGGAGACTTTAGATTTCTCCATATCTTAAAAAAATAAAAAGTTGAGTTAACTCAAATTTATAAAGCAACCGGCTGCAAATAAATGTTGAGTTTATTAAGCTTCAGTGTTTGAAGTTGTGCCAAATTATTCCGTTACCCAGGTAGCAAAGAATTCTGGCCCAGATTTGGCATAAAGCTGGCACAGCAGGCAATCGTCCGGCACTGGCATACAACATGTGAGCCAAACATGGCCCGGGTTTGGCAGAGGTGGCATCTTTAGATGTTGTTATTATTATTAATTATGTGTAAATGTCTGTTTAAACACGCACCCAAAACCCAGACTTTCGCTCCACTTCAAACCGCATGTACAGAATCCGTTTGGGAAACAGCGTCTATTTATCACTATGGAGCGCGTCAGCTGAGTCACGCATCGATATGTGACTGTTTTGAGGATTGCATAGGAGGAGCGACGGCACCTGTAATGAAAAGGAAAGGGAATCCCGCCGTTTTTATATTTATTTCAAAGTGTTTCATGCCTAAATAAACTGAAAGCACAGAACTGACTCACATTTAAGAGCAAGGGGCGGCCCCTGGTGGTTCGGCGGTATGGGTTGCGTATATGAAGGATCGGCTCTTTATTGTTTATTGCCAACCTTCAGGGAAAGACTGAAAATACGGGAGAAATACTGGAAAATACCTTTACGGGATGATAGCAGGATAGAACTGTAAAATACGGGAGAATCCTGGGAAAAACGGGAGGGTTGACAGGTATGCTTTTCAGTCAACTTAAAAAATTCATTTGGCACAACGTCAAACACTGAAGCCTAATAAAATCAAAATTTCTTTGCAGCCGGTTGCTTTAAAATTGAACTGCTTTTAAAGTTAACTCAACTTTTGATTTTTAATAGTGCAACTAATTATTACGAATGCATGTGTTTGTGTGTTTACACGGTCATAGAACAGATGGATAGAACCGATCTGTGTCTCATTTGAGCAATAAATCAGAATTGGGTGACATTTAACTGGCAGTGTAAACAGGGCCTAAAAGAAATATTTCATGCCATGGTGTTGTCCTTCTTCCTTCGGGATTTTAAAAAGTTTTGATTCAGTATTTGATTTTACCGCTTTGATTGTCTAGTATGCACATGACAGCACACGTGCACGAGCAAATGGCGGATCTGCTTAAACAGAGATGCGTGGTGCTGACAGAGAGTTTGGGCTACATAGCAGAATTATGGGAATTATCAGACCGACAATATTTAATTGGATGAACATTTTTTTAGTCTTATGCCTCACCCAGAATATAAAAACACATATAAACACTTTTAGATCATTTACTGTAATCAGTACTAGTGGAATGTGAAGAGACTTTCAACCAGAACAACATGTTTCTGAAGACAATCACCGACTGCACCTTTAAACATAATTTGTTTTTTGTGTGTGTTTGTGTGCGTGAAATCCAAACATGAACTTGTATGTTAAATATGTAATTTACATGTAATGCCCTTTATCAGATTTTTATATGGTGGCTTTTATTATTATAATTATTATTATTGTTACAAATTTGGAGTATAATTGACTGTTTTTTTTTTTTTTTAAATACTAATGTATTGAATAATAAGCTAGACAATGATAAACAGATGGATGATAATCAGGTAGCTATAAATCATGTCCTCTGACCTGTGCAGACCCGCGCGGCGCTGAGCCGAGGCGACATCCGAGAAGCGGAGAAAACGTCCCAGAAGGCCCGGCTGCTCGTCATGTTCAGTCTGATGTTCGGCGTCTTCATCTTTGTGGGCTGGATTGTTTACGTGGTGATCGTCCTCTGTGCATAAACACTACTGACAGTACGGCATGCAGCATCTACAGTTCAACATACAATTATTATTGAATTTATCGTGAATTTGTATGCATTTTTCAAATATTTCTCAAGTGGAAAAACAACAATATCATACATCCAAGGCACTCGAAACGTAAGAGAAAAATAGATTCAGTCATTTATTTTCCTTCGGCTTAGTTCCTTATTTATCAGGGTCGTCACTGCAGAATGAACCACCAATTATTTCAGCATGTTTTACACAGCAGATGCCCTTCCAGCTGCAACCCAGTACTGGGAAACACCCATACACATTCATTCACACACGCATTCATACACTACGACCAATTTAATTCATTCAATTCCCCTGTAGCACATGTGTTTGGACTGTGGGGGAAACCAGAGCACCCAGAGGAAACCCACGCTAACAAGGGAAGAACATGCAAAATCCACACAGAAATGCCAACTGGCCATCTCAAAAATATAATAATAATAAATTCACTTACTTTGAGTAGCTTGGACTTTGGATTTTGTTGTTTATCCTTATGAATCCCCTCATCCAAAGAGCACAAACATTTACCCCTGAAGCACTTTTGTTTGATTTTGGATTTCCCAACTGATGTTTACCAGAGCAAGACTTTTTTTATTTTGTTTAGCTGAGATAATATATCTACAGGGAGTGCAGAATTATTAAGCAAGTTGTATTTTTGAGGATTAATTTTATTATTGAACAACAACCATGTTCTCAATGAACCCAAAAACTCATTAATATCAAAGCTGAATAATTTTGGAAGTAGTTTTTAGTTTGTTTTTAGTTTGAGCTATTTTAGGAGGATATCTGTGTGTGCAGGTTACTATTACTGTGCAGAATTATTAGGCAACTTAACAAAAACAAATATATACCCATTTCAATGATTTATTTTCACCAGTGAATCCAATATAACATCTCAACATTCACAAATATACATTTCTGACATTCAAAAACAAAACAAAAACAAATCAGTGACCAATATAGCCACCTTTCTTTGCAAGGACACTCAAAAGCCTGCCATCCATGGATTCTGTCAGTGTTTTGATCTGTTCACCATCAACATTGCGTGCAGCAGCAACCACAGCCTCCCAGACACTGTTCAGAGAGGTGTACTGTTTTCCCTCCTTGTAAATCTCACATTTGATGATGGACCACAGGTTCTCTATGGGGTTCAGATCAGGTGAACAAAGAGGCCATGTCATTAGTTTGTCTTCTTTTAGACCCTTTCTTGCCAGCCACGCTGTGGAGTACTTGGACGCTATGATGGAGCATTGTCCTGCATGAAAATCATGTTTTTCTTGAAGGATGCAGACTTCTTCCTGTACCACTGCTTGAAGAAGGTGTCTTCCAGAAACTGGCAGTAGGACTGGGAGTTGAGCTTGACTCCTTCCTCAACCCGAAAAGGCCCCACAAGCTCATCTTTGAAGATACCAGCCCAAACCAGTACTCCACCTCCACCTTGCTGGCGTCTGAGTCGGACTGGAGCTCTCTGCCCTTTACCGATCCAGCCACGGGCCCATCCATCTGGCCCATCAAGACTCACTCTCATTTCATCAGTCCATAAAACCTTAGAAAAATCAGTCTTGAGATGTTTCTTGGCCCAGTCTTGACATTTCAGCTTGTGTGTCTTGTTCAGTGGTGGTGGTTTTTCAGCCTTTCTTACCTTGGCCGTGTCTCTGAGTATTGCACACCTTGTGCTTTTGGGCACTCCAGTGATGTTGCAGCTCTGAAATATGGCAAAACTGGTGGCGAGTGGCATCTTGGCAGCTGCACGCTTGACTTTTCTCAGTTCATGGGCAGTTATTTTGCGCCTTGGTTTTTCCACACGCTTCTTGCGACCCTGTTGACTATTTTGAATGAAACGCTTGATTGTTGGATGATCACGCTTCAGAAGCTTGGCAGTTTTAAGAGTGCTGCATCCCTCTGCAAGATATCTCACTATTTTTGACTTTTCGGAGCCTGTCAAGTCCTTCTTTTGACCCATTTTGCCAAAGGAAAGGAAGTTGCCTAATAATTCTGCACACCTGATATAGGGTGTTGATGTCATTACACCACAGCCCTTCTCATTACAGAGATGCACATCACCTAATATGCTTCATTGGTAGTAGGCTTTCCAGCCTATACAGCTTGGAGTAAGACAACATGCATAAAGAGGATGATGTGGTCAAAATACTCATTTGCCTAATAATTCTGCACTCCCTGTATTTATATATATATATATATATATATATATATATATATATATATATATATATAATTTTATTTTTTTAAAGGAAAAGCTGCTAAAGTCAGTATTATTAGCACCCTTAAGAAGTTTATTTCTCCAAATGTCTACTGAACAAAACTAGGCAAACCAAACCTGCCCAATTAACCTAACTTAGCCTTTAAAAGTCACTCTAATATGAATAAAACTGAAAAATAACCAGTAAAAGGATTATGTACGGTCATCATGACAAAGATAAAATAAATTAGTTATTAAAAAATGTGTCATTGTGATTAAAAATGTATTTAAAAATCTGTTAAATATCACTTGGGAAATATAGAAAAAATAATTATTAATCATTTTGTACTCAACTGTATACTATTGGTGGGTTGGTGGTATTTTGCTTCTGTTCAGCAAGGCTATATGTACATATAGAAACACTGGGGAAAATAAGTATTGAACACGCCACCTTTTTTCTCAGAAAGCATATTTCTAAAGGTGCTTGTTGACTTGAAATTTTCCCGGATGTTGGTAACAACCAACATATCCATACATGCAAAAAAAATAAAAAATAAATAAACTAATTAGTTTATAAATGACTTTACGTAATAAAGTGAAATGATGCAAGGAAAAAGTATTAAACACATGAAGAAAGGAAGGTGTAGAAAGGCAGGGAAAGCCCAGACAGCAGCTAAAATCTCTCAGTAGTTCTTCAGTAACCCTCTGCCCTTCCGTGTAAATGAACATCAGCTGCTTCAGTCCAACATCTACATTAGCAGGAGGATGAAGATGTAACCAGGATGGACAGTTCAGCAAGACAATGATTCAAAACACAACCAAGGAAACTCTCAAACGCTTTCAGAGAAAGAAAATTCAGCTGTAGAATGGCCCAGCCAATCACCTGACCTGAATCCAATAGAGAATACAAAATTAAGCTCAGATTTGATAGACGAGACCCACAGAACCATCAGGATTTTGACACTCTGTTGAAGTCTGTAATAAACTCACACCTGAGTAATGCATGTGGCTTCATTCTCCATATGAGAGGCGTCTTTAAGCTGCCACCACCAAACAAGCCTTTTATATAAAGTACTGAATACATTTCAGTAGTTCAGCACTTTCCCATTTTATTCTTATTTCACAGACATCATTCTTCAGGTTTTGTTTTGTTTTATTTTTAGGTTTGTATTGTTTGGATTTTTACCAAAATCTGCTTAAATTTCATATCAACAGCTCCTTTAGAGATATCATTCCCAGGAAAAAAACATAATGTGTTCAACACTTATTTTCCCTGCAGTAAATTAGTATTATAACAATTTAAAATAGCTCATTTCTATTAGAGTATGTTTTAAAATATAAGTTATTCCAGTGATGAAAAAGCTGAATTTTCAGCATCATTATTCTCCAGTGTCACGTGAGCTTTCCAAAAGTATTCAAATATGATGTTTTAATGCTCGATTTAGTATTATTCCCAATATTAAAAACAGCCGTGCTGCTATTAGTATTGATGAAAACGGTAAAATAACAGTATTTATTGAAAATAGCTTATTTTGTAATATTTTGACTGTCACTTTTGATCCCTTTAATGAATCCTTCATCTATTATTTCATTTACTTTATATGTCATTTCTTTCGTCTTTCACCTGTGATTTCATGTCATTATGCATATGCTTTCAAAAGGTAATCATTGATAGAGTTTGGATTTAAATTCAGGTCTTAAAGTACTAAAGTGAGTGTACACCATTCTTATTACGCATCATTTGTTGCTAGAAACTGAAATAAAAGCTGGTAATTACCCTTGTATCTTTGTTTACTTTGTTAAAACAATCATCATCTATACATGCAAACAAACTGAATTAAGTGTGCATTGCATCCTGAACCACCGAATAAATCTGAATCTACAACGTACAGCTCTAATTATGCATTCAAATGATCAGTGAAATGTTGATCAGTAACAAGAAAAATGACTTTTATTACATTATTAAGCTTAATTCTCTATGCATGGCTTGGAGAGTCCTATTAAACACAACAGAGCTAAATAAAAAGCAAGAAGTGGCCAGCAGAGGGCGTCAGTGCTGCACTTCATATCAGGTTCTTTAATGTTTTGGCCATTATACGTCACATAAACCACAACGACTTACTATATAAAAGAATAAAACCATCAGAAGATCAATAAATAATGAAATAAATAATGCACCCTGAACACAAGATCAATGTTTCAATGCACTTTGGCACACACAAAGCAAAACAAACCAGATTAAAATAATAAATACACAGAAATTAAGCTATGAACACGATCTCTAAATAAATAATTAATTTAAATAAATATGAATCTATTTAAAGACATCACATAAAGCAGGTTGTGCAGTGCAGCGGGTTCATTATGACAGAAACCAATCAAGTATGGCTTAAATAATCGACACACATTGAGAAACCATTATAAAAAAAAAAATTGTTTAAGAAATAATAATAAAAAACACAATGTAATTATAAGCACATCAGTCTGAAACATCAGCATTTCTCTATATCTGCAGTAGAGGTGTGCGATACCCTTTTACGGCTTAATGTGCTGCTATTGACACTCAAACAACAGCAAAACTCATTTCTGAAAACGAGACACTGGAATGTGGCAACAACGCATCTCAAATCAACAAGTACAGATAAAACTCTCCACATTTCTGTAAGTCAAATTGGGTCTTAAATGGAAACTCTGGGTATTAAGACTTGTGCCTTAAAGGGATAGTTCACCCAAAATATACAAATTTACAGTTGATTTACAGTACTCACCCACAGCTCATGCAAAATGTTGATGAATTTTAATCATCAGTTGAACATTGAAGTAGATTTTGAGCTAAATCTGTAGTATTTGGGGATTCATATAATGGCAGTGAATGGTGATGGTTTTTTAGATTAAAATTAAACACTGATGAGCTTAAATCAATGGCTCCTGATGACTCACTGATGTCTTGTGAACAGAATCGGTCGCTTCGCATAAGAAATTAAACATTATTTACAATATTATTAACTTCAATCCACAGCCTGCTCAAACAGCTCCCTGCAAACGTATGAACGTAGTCCTCAATATAAAGCGGCGAAATGAAATCTGGACTTGTTGGTATGTTTGTTTTAATCTAAAAGACCAAATAGCATTGACCACCATTATATGAATCATCAAGAAACACTGATTCAGTTCGAAATCTGCTTTAATGTTCTACTGAGGGAAAGAATATATCATTACATCTTGCATAACTTGAGGGTGAGTAAATCAACTAGACATTTGCATTTTGGGGTGAACAATCATATAAATATAATACAAGTGATGTCTCTTAAAATATGTGAGAAAAAAAAACATAAAAGCTTTATGTTATCTAAAAAGAACATGGCTTTTTGTATATTTTGGACTATAGTGGACGTCACACTAGGGCTGCGCAATATATTGTGCATAGTGTTTGGACTCTCAGTAGTGAATATTAAACCAACTGAACTGAACTAAACTGAACTCCAACACTGAAAACTGGACTGACACTGTTTACATTTACTATAACCTTCTATGTGAAGCTGCTTTGGCACAATCTACATTGTAAAAGCGGTATACAAATCAGGTTAATTGAATTGTTTTAGCATTGACATCACAACGTGTGAAATAATAATGTGGCAGAATCAGAATTATACTTAACCTGACACCACAGTGATTTGTAAAGTCAATGACTACGTTGACATGGACATCAGCAATTAATCGAATCACTTGCCGTAATCTGAATAAGACAGTAATATGATTAAGGTGTCAGCATGAGTTGCTTTTTGAATGTTCCATTCATGATCCCGTTTTGGATGGTATAGCAACGTCACTGTCACCACACTATCCACATTTGCTCGGGAGTTTCATGCAATTTCAGGGGGTTTTATTTTTCATTTGTTGACGTTAACTGCAGTTTGCCAGTTTCACTTTCATTCAGGAACACTTCATTCACGCCCCCGTGACAAACTGTGGCATTGGATGCAAGTACAAAATAGGGGAAGAATGCTGTTTTAATGGAATTTGCACGCCGAACAGAAAGAAAAAAAGGTTTGCATTTCGCGATGCGGGTGTCTGTGGTCCTTCATTTAAGTAAATGCAGAGAATAGTGTCAAACAGCCGTGCATGTGTGTATGGACATGTCGCAAATAGGCCAGTCACGATATCTATTTTTTATATATTGACATATTGCACCAAAATAAATCGCAATAAACTATATTATTGTCATTTTAAGACCATTTTATGCGACTCATTATGTAATGCCAGAATGACAATATAACATCATTACAATGCAAATACAATCATATTTTATTTATAAGAATATTTCATTTAATTATTGTCATTTAACAATTGAATAATTAGGCATTGGAATTTTAGAAAATGCATATCCGAAATAAATAATACTAATACATTTTACAAAAACATTGTGTAAGGTAAAAGTAACAGTGGCCGCGATATCTGCTACCAGATCTATATTATCAGCTGTCAGACACCCACATAAAAATATACTACAATCATTAGTAAATACTACAGTGTTTTTAACCATACTGACACCTCCAATAGAGATGGAGATACTGCACAATCAGCTAAAATGTAGCTAGAATTAGACTTCATGTATGGGTGATATATATTGCATCACCAAAAATGATTGAGGTCATGTCCATGTGTTGTACGATAAGTCCATATATTGATTATTGTGACAGGCCTAGTCGCAAAAAAGTCCTACGTGACGGTAATAGTTTGATTGCGGTGTTTACATGTCTGCACTGCGCTTTAATAATGCAAAACAATAGGAATGCTCTGCATGTCTTAATCCCATTTCTGTTTAGTTCGATTATGACCTTGGATTAAGGTCATCAAATATACAATTAAATAAAAAAATAAAAAGCACGGTTTACATGTTAGACTCGTAATTCAATTCAGCTTTATTTCTATAGCGCTTTTACAATGTAGACTGTGTCAAATTTGTCAGTCCAGTTTTCAGAGTAAACCAGTAATCAGAGTATTGTCTTAATCGTATTAAAATCAAAGTATTGGTGTCCATGTGAACATACTTAATGCAAAGTTTAACTGTGTGAAAGTTTATCATTTGCATGCATGTTGTGACTTTTAAAGCATTCAGGCAAGAAGTTATAACATTCGTAGCTTTAACAAAGATGAATTGTTTTTAATTATGTGTTTACTGAAATCTAGTGTTATTTTACATTTGATTTTTCAATTTCTGTACCTGAATACTGTTTGTTTCATTTGTATCTTTGCCCTACTGTATTTATCTATGCTTGTAACTTATTATATTTAATATAGATGCACTAAATATTCCAGTCGTCTGCTGAAATTGTATTCATATCACAATATATTGCAGAAAAACTAAATATTAAAATGTCAGTTTATCTTTTTAACTAAATTAAATCGGAATGATGATAGAAAATAATGAGAAAGAGAAGAAAGAACCAAATCTCCTACAACAGCTATGCTGATGACGCTCAGATCTTGCCTTACTGCCTGATGACTACAGCCCCATTGACACCCTCTGCCAATGCATTGTTGAAATTAACAATTGGATGTGCCAAAACTTTCTTCAGTTAAACAAAGAAAAAACTGAAGTCATTGCATTTGGGAACAGAGATGAGGTTTTCAAGGTGAATGCGTACCTTGGCTCTAAGGGTCATACAACAAAAAATAAGGTCAAGACTCTTGGTGTGACTCTGGAATCAGATCTGTTTCAACAGTCATGTCAAAGCAGTTAGTAAATCAGCATACTATCATCTCAAAAACATCGCACGCATTAGATGCTTTGTTTCCAGTGAAGACTTAGAGAAACATGTTCATGCTTTTATCAGCAGCAGGGCGGATTACTGTAACGACCTCCTCACTGGCCTTCCCAAAAAGACAGTCAGACAGTTGCAGCTCATTCAGAACGCTGCGGCCAGGATTCTGACCAGAACCAGAAAATCAGAGCACATCACACCTGTCCTCAGGTCTTTACACTGGCTCCCAGTTACACTCAGAATAGATTTTAATGTATTACTACTTGTCTATAAGTCACTAAATGGCCTAGGACCTCAATACATTACAGATATGCTCACTGAATAAAAACCTAATAGATCACTCAGATCTTTAGGGTCATATAAACTTAGAATTTCCAAGAGTTCAGTCAAAGCAGGGTCTAACAGCGCCCCCTGCTGCTGGAATCAGCTTCCAGAAAAGACTGAAACCTATCTGTTTAGCTGTGCCTTTACTGAATGAGCACTGTGCTACGTCCGACAGATCACACTATTGTGTCTTTCTTTTCTTTTTCATTAGTTTATAACCTGTTTTAACACATTTTAATCTGTTTTTATTTTCTTATACTTGTCTCTTTTATTCCTGTTAATGTAAAGCACTTTGAATTGCCACTGTGTATGAAACGTGCTATATAAATAAACTTGCCTTGTCTATAATATAATATTTGAGACATTATTTACATTATATAAAGGCACACAAGTCTTACTACACGGGATTTCCCTTAAAGATGAATAAACTCCTTTGTTTTCTTTGTATTTTTATGTACTGTTTTTTTTTTTTTTTTTAAAGAGACCATCAAGAAGGCATTAACATACCGTCAGCTTCCTCATGCAAGTACAGGTTTTCCAAAGAGGAATTTAAGGCTAGAGATCAACAATCGTATTCTGAGCTGAAACACATTGACTTTTAAACACAATATTTTTTTTTTTAACCTGTAGACTTTGTTTGGCTTGAAGCGCTTTACATTTCATCCGTCTACATGAGACACAGTTAAGGCTGTGATTAAAGCCCCGGTTAGATCACACGATTTTTATTGTCGGTTACGAAAGTCACTGTCAGATTATGCAATTTTTTTCTTGATAAAATCTTGACTCGTCGTAGGTTACAGATGTGCCAGACTACACATTCCCCCACGATCCATCATCCCGTGACTTCTACGACGAACATTATTTCCCAAAGCACTGTTGCTATCATAACATTTCTTATCGCAATTTAAAAAAAATGTAAATCTTATTTCAGTCTCAATAAACACTGATGCTGGCTGACAACTAATGACTACATTAAAGGATTTGTTATGACATTCACAGGATCAAACTTTTATGTTTTCTTTTTAATATTAATATATTTGTTTGAAATCTAAATGTATATTTTCCTGTCAATGTTGCTATTAAACACTTTCTTGCCTGAACATAAAATGAAAGCACATCAGCAGCTGTGAAGCAGTGAAGCATTCATTAAATCCTTATTTCCCACGGAGCGGAACAAATCATCACCGCACAGTTAGACGGGCACAAAAAAGAATAATGAATAACCTTCGAGATGCGCTTCAAAACAAGCCCGCCAAAACACGAGTTGCCATGAGATTACTATTATTACACCTTTGAATAAGCAGGATAGGCTTTTACAATGTATTTAACAAAAAAGGATGAAAGCAGTGGTGCCGAATTAATGCTGTTATTTATTTATTTTTTAAAATAATTTAGATTGATTATTAAACAGTATACACTACCATACACTGACAAAGCAAGAAAGAATGAAAATAAATAAAGGTGCGTTTTAAAGTGTTTGCATGTACTTGCATGGTGGGATTAATAATTTAATTTTGTTAATATTAGATAAAAAATTCAAGTATATGTATAATATTAAGTTATAATTAATAATTTAAATAGTTAAAATACAATGACATGCTTTCATTTTCTCGGTCTCACTCGCGGCAATGAATAAATGTAGCCTTTTACAGCAAGCATTAGTGGTTTTTTTAGATTGAAATAAGAAAGGGATGATGGGGTGGGGTGGTGCTGGATATGTGCGTACCTTTGAATAAAATCCTGCAGGTGCCCCGAGAACCAACTCATAAGTAAATTTGCAGCCTATTTTTTGATGACCTGACCCTGACATTAATGGCAGCACCCACTGAGATGACAGAAGGTCTAAATGATGTGTCACGCACGTGACTGAACTCGTCGTAAAGGACGAGAAAAAAATTGAACATGCTAGACTTTCTGCGACAGCGTCGTGAGGCGTCGCAGGCATGGAATCGGTTGTCGTGAACTATGCCACATTACACGAGAAGAAACGATTGAATCTTTTGTCACGATGCCTATTTGTCGCTTACAATTCTCTACGACACCCTGCGTCAAGAAAATCGTGCAAAAATCGTGTGATCTGACCGGGGCTTAATTCATCATTTAGGCTTTTCTAGGAAACTAAAGAGTGCAAATATATCAACTTGTGAAGGTGTATTATTTAGCTTAGTCCAGCGACCTCCCGAATAGAGATCAGTCTGTGTATATTGAAGGCAGAAAGACATTCCGACTGGCCCCAGAACAGTTTCTGCACATGCATGTGCTCATGATGACTTCCAGGCATTTGTGAATGAATGAATATGACCAGCTCTGAGGTTAGTTTGCTTTGTACTGTAATGCTAATGAGTGATGACATCATTTAATAATTCATGTTCGGTATTAAACAAAGAGGGATGGGTTATATTACTGCTGTGGTGACTTGCTTTCCATTTAGTGTCATCAATATTAACGAGCCTCTACAATAATGGCATCTTCAACGTTCAAATAAACAAGAAAATAAAGCCCCTGTGAACACATGCACATAATACACAACATTATAGATCTTTTAGTAGATAAACATGGGTTGATCTCAGTGATGTCCATGAGTGTGTTTGGCTGTTAAAGCTGGAATCGGTGTTTGAGTTGTGGAAGAAGAGTGTGTGTGTGTGTGTGTTTATGTGTTTAGCTCAGCAACTCTAGATATGTAACAGGCACCTTCCCCTTCTGGTTTCCTCTCTCGCCAATCAGCCAATCAGAATCCATTCCAGGCACTGTGTACACGGTGATGAGCTGAGCGTCCAATCAGAACACAGAGAAAAACATTTCATCAGTACTGAGTCTTATTTGTTTTTCTTTTTTATTCTTATTAAAACACTTAAACACATTTAAGTTCGTTTTTAATCATTATAATTTTGTTGTTTTTTTTTTGTTTCTTATACTTTATTCCTTTTAAACCTGTTTTAACACATTTTTAGGTGCTTTTAATCATTTTAGTTCTTTGCTGTTTTTATTTTTTCTTTCTTCACAGCTTTTAAACCTGATTTAACACATTTTTAAGTTAGCTTTATAATAATTTTAATTGTTGGTTGTTTTGATTTCTCATACTTTACTCCCTTTAAACCTTTTTAAACACATTTTTAAGTTAGTTTTTAATAGTTTTAATTGACTGTAAAAATGCAGGATTCCACACAATTCATTCATGTTGTCCCAACACAAACTGATTAACACTTTCAACAAATTTATGTGGATTGAACATAAAAAATTAAGTTGTCCCAATGAAATCTCAAGAATTGTGTTGTTTCAGCTCATTTTAAATAAGTAGTTTGAACAAGTAAAAAAAAATTACTTATAAACCTAAATTTCTTTAAACCCGTTTTAACACATTTTAAATAAGTTTTAATATTTTATACTTTATTCCTTTTAAACCTGTTATAACAAATTTTTAGGTGTTTAATCATTTTAGCTCTTCGCTGTTTAAATTTTTTTATACTTTTTTATACATTTTAGACCTGTTTTAACATTTTAAATTAGTTTAATCATTTTAATTCTTTGTTGTTTTTTTTCTTATACTTTATTCCTATGAATCCCTTTTTAACACATTTTAAATTAGTTTGAATTTTGATTTTTATACTTTATATTTTTTAAACCCATTTTAACACATTTTTAACGTGCTTTTAATCATTTTATTGTTTGTTGTTTTTATGTCGTATACTTTATTCCTAATAAACCTGTTTTAACATATTTTTAATTAGCTTTTAATCATTTTAGTTCTTTGTTGGTTTATTTCTTATACTTTACTCCTAACACCATTTTGACACATTTTTAAAGTTAGTTTTTAATTGTTTGTTGTTTTTATTTCTTATACTTTATTCCTTTTAATCCCGTTTTAACACATTTTTTAATTAGTTTAATGATTTTAGTTATTTGCTGTTTTTATTTCTTATACTTTATTCCTTTAAAAACCTGTTTTAAAAAAAAATTACGTAAGTTTTCATTCATTTTAATTGTCTGTTGTTTTTAATTCTTATAGTATACTCCTTTTAAACCTGTTTTAACACATTTTTAGGTGTTTTTAATTGTTTTAGTTCTTTGTTGTTTGTAATTCTTAGTTTATTCCTTTAAACCGGTTTTAATACATTTTAAGTTAGCTTTTAACCATTTTAATTGTTTGTTGTTTTTATTTCTTATACTTCTTTTAATCCTTTAACACATTTTTTATTAGTTTTTAATCATTTTTATTGTTCGATGTTTTTATTTCTCATACTTTACTCCTTTTAAACCTGTTTTTGATTATTTTAATTGCTGTTTTTATTACTATTTCTACTACTATTCTACTACTAATTACTAATACTATTTATCTTGCATTTTAATCTCGTAATATTTCCACTATATTCTCGTAATACTTTGAATCTGTTCTCAAAATAGCAAAATCATAAGTCCAAGGCACTCAAAAAGTGAAAACATGAAAAAGCCTTTATCAACATGGCAATTGTTTTAAAAACCAGCACCTACACTGGAACCGTGATTAGGCACAGTACGATAACGGGTTTCAAGGTTTACCGTGGTTTGGAAAAGTCAAGTTCTGAAGAAATCAGTGTTTTTTAAACTAATGAAGAGAACAGAAGTTAATGATTTATATTACTTATTTAGCCTGACGAGTTTACGGTTACAAAATATTTAAGATGTTTCTTAAAAAGTAAAATATATTGTGCTCAATGGTGGAAAAAGCTGTTGTTTTTTTCACCCAGACATTTAAAAGAACATATTTTAGAGCAGTAATCACCCTACCGTGATACAAGGTTATCATACCATCAGAATCTTCCATACCCAACAGTGAGACCAGTGTAGACTCACACCCCTAGTGAAGTTTTCCATTAATGGAGGTTTTGATTTTAGGTCATATCTGCTGTTAATCTCACCTCATCGGCACGCAGCGAGAGCTCACTGGAGTCTGCGGCGCTGTAGTCGTACAGGACTCTCGCTTTGCGTGTGCCGCTGGCGGGAGGCTGAACCTCCTCGATCTGCAGAGTGTCTGAGTCCAGCGGAGAGGGAGAGTTCAGCGGGTCAGGCGGGCTGCCGGACGGCTCACAGTTCACCTCCAGAGAGTCAGGACACCTTCTGACAGACAACAGACATCATCAGGGACATGCTGACTGCTATGCTGGTTGCACAGACTAGTCGACTTTAATGCTCTGCCTTGACTAGTCGCGCTGCAGATCATGTGATTTTTGACCTGAACTACATAGCAGCCTAACACACGAATGTAGGTTCAACGAATGAAACTGCCCTCGGATTAAAATTTAAATAAATTTAGATGTTATCTTTCTTATGTCAGTGTGAATGATTCACATGAACTATGAGTAAACTTTAAATCGTCAAATAGTTGTCAGCCAGAAAGATTGCTCCATGCAAATACCCTCAAGCAGATGCTGGCCAATGGCGTTTACGCAACACGGGAACAGTGATGTGATTGGCTGTTGTCCTCTGCGACGCGTAGATACTGACATGTTTTGTGAATGAACCGTGAAGTTGTGGCAAACTTTGTGTAAATATCATCCCAGGTGAACGCGGTGAAGATCCACGCAGTGAGAGGAGACATCTGATAACTGAGATGAGCAGTAGGCAGGAAAAGGCCTGAATTTAGCAAGATTTTGAGCAGCTTTTTAACAAGCATCATAACTGTAAAATCTGCGTCTGAGCAATGAAATAAATTGCTATAAATTGGTGTTTTATGTGCTGACGATGTATGCATTACTTTTACACTATATTTATTATTGTTACATTCTTAATAGTACAAGCCATAATCAAAGTGTTGGCTGCAGTTATTTTGCAGTAAAATTAGCCCATGCTTATGTTGAGTTATTAACTAAATTAAAGTGTTGACAATGCATTTGTTTTCCACTAGAATTAGTCATTGGTAATCTTGCATTGCTTTTGCAATGGGTTATGAGTAGGCCCACACGCAATCTGCACGTGCAAAAATCTGCAGATTTCCACAGATTTTTAGCCCATCGAGTACATTTATGTACTTGTGTAAAGGTGTGTAAATTTATATTTATTCAGTTTTTAAATGAATTTCAGTAATAAAATTGACTAATATGAAAATGTTCATATGATTTATTTACAATATAGTTTGTAAAGTACTATTTTCTGTCATTTAGTAGATGTATTATACAAGAGACTTGCTTTGTTTACCAAATAAGTGGATCTATAGTGCATCCGGTAAGTATTCATAGCGCTTCACTTTTTCCACATTTTTATGATACAGCCTTATTCCAAAATGCATTAACTTCATTTATTTCCTCAACATTCTACACACAATCCCCCATAATGACAAAGTGAAAAAAGAGTTTTTGAAATTGTTGCAAATTTATCAAAAATAAAAACCTGCAGATTCACATGTACATCAGTATTCACAGCCTTCGCCGTGAAGCTCTACATTGAGCTCAGGTACATTGTTTCCACTGATCATTTTAGAGATGTTTCAGCAGCTTCACTGGAGTTCACCTGTGGTAAATTCAGCTGATTAGACATGATTTGAAGACGCATACACCTGTCTATATAAGGCCCCAGGGTTGACAGTGCATGTCAAAGCACAAACCAAGCTTGAAGACAAAGGAATTGTTTGTAGACCTCCGAGACAGGATTGTCTCAAAGCACAAGGCTGGGGAAGGTTACAGAAACATTTCTGCTGATCTGAAAGTTCCAATGAGCACAGTGGCCTCCATCATCCGTAAGTGGGGGGAGAGGGGCTTTACAGAAGGACAACCATCTGTGCAGCAATCCACTAATCAGGCCTGTAAGTGAGAGTGGCTAAACAGAAGCCACTCCTGCCTGGAGTTTGCCAAAAGGCATCTGAAGGACTCTCAGACCATAAGAAACAAACTTCTCTGGTCTGATGAGACTAAGATTGAACTCTTTGGAGTGAGTGCCAGGCGTTACGTTTGGAGAAAACCAGGCACCGCTCATCACCAGGTTAACACCATCCCTACAGTGAAGCATGGTGATGGCAGCATCATGCTGTGGGGATGTTTTTCAGCAGCAGGAACTGGAAGACTAGTCAGGATAGAGGGAAAGATGAATGCAGCAATGTACAGAGACATCCTGAATGAAGACCTGCTTCAGAGTGCTCTTGACCTCAGACTGAGGCGACGGTTCATCTTCCAGCAGGACAGTGACCCAAAGCAAACCGCCAAAATATCAATGGAGTGGCTTCACAACAACTCGGTGAATGTTCTTGAGTGGCCCAGCCAGAGCCCAGAGCTAAATCCTATTGAACATCTCTGGAAAGATCTGAAAATGGCTGTACACCGAGGTACTGCAAAGAGGAATGGGCAAAAATTAGCAGACAGGTGTGCCAAGCTTGTGGCATCATATTCAAAAAGACTTGAGGCAATCTTTTTCCATATTGTCATTATGGGGGATTGTGTGTAGAATGTTAAGCAAATACATGAATTTAATCCATTTTGGAAAAAGGCTGTATCATAAAAAATGTGGAAAAAGTGAAGCGCTATGAATACTTTCCAGATGCACTGTATAGACGGGTTTGCATTGTAAACATTAAATAAAAGTTAAAAAGCTTTTTATTTTTATGTCATATATTAAGTTTTTAGATATGATACTCCCCAAAATCATTCAACATAAATCCACAGATTTTTACAAAATTCTCAGCAGAAATAGCAAAAAGTGTCTGCAAATTCTGTCCAGCCCTAGTTATGAGCCGTCATACAGCACGTGTATATTTTTCCTGGTAATAAATAGCAATTTGTGGCATGTTGCATCTTGTGTTTTATTGACAACATAACCAGTGACTACTCAACATTGACTCTACTTTAATAGAATAAGGGTCAACTTTTTAAAAAATCTAAAGTCGTTCAACCCTTACTACTGAGTGTACACTAACCAGACAACAGACATCATCAGTGGGACATGCTGACTAACAAGACAACAGACTCAGGACTCACATGTCTCCACTGGAACTGAGAGCAGACGAGAGGGAGAAGAAAAACAGGTTATTATAATAATGCTTATAATATTAGGAATATATAAGAGTATTAAAAGAAGCATACTTTTAACACTTTCCTCATTCACTACATTAGTTAGTAAATACAAAATAAAGTCACATTTTTCATTAGTTAATGTTGGTTTTGATTAGTAAAAATAATATTCAAATAAAAAGATGCATCTTTTACTGTTATTTTACAAGCCTTTAGATCAGGGGTGTCCACACTCGGTCCTGGAGGGCTGGTGTCCTGCTGAGTTTAGCTCCAACCTGCTTCAACACACCTGCCAGGAAGTTTCTAGTATATTTAGTAAGAGCTTGATTAGCTGGTTCAGGTGTGTTTGATTAGGGTTGGAGCTAAACTCTCCAGGACCGAGTGTGGACACCCCTGCTTTAGATGAACATGAACTAACAATGAAGACTGAGTTGTATTTTTATTATCAAACATGTATGTATTCTGATAGCTAGTAAAATGTAGACTGTAGTAGCTATCAGTGATAGTAACTCAAGATTGAGCGGAAGAACCGCTGACACTAATATGCAGTAGATATTTCAGCGTTAAGCCTCATTCACAGCAGTAGCAAAGCGACAAGCGACCGTTCATTTCAACAGAGAGTGATCGACTTCCGCCGATCTCAGTCTACGCGAGCGACAGCGACCGTTTGTGACCAGGTGGCCGTGTCAAGCAACTCGACAAAGTTGAGAATCCTTCAACTTTATGCAAATGAAGAGCGACTTTGAGCGACAGCCAATAGGAGCACCAGTAGACCTCATGTGATCCTCTCTCAGCTCACTCAGAGGCCAGTTGTATTCGTCCTGTATAGACCTACATAGACCTGCGTTTGAAGCAGGTCACCACCCAGAGTGACAGGCAGCTACAAAGTCACGTGTAGTGTGAATGAGGGTTTATAGGTGGAGCCACGCTAGCAGCGGCGTCACACTATTTCCTAGCACAGTTCGGGAAGCAGACACACTCTGTCAGTTTAAAACTAGATTAAAGACGCATCTCTTTACATTAGCATACACATAAAACACAAATGCTTTGGAATCCAAATCCTCTAAAGGATTGTTAGTCTGCATTATTTAGGGCAACCGGAGCCAGGAAGACTTCCCAAAACACATTATAATTTGAACGGCATCTGCGCTTATGTTAGTCTGTTTTTTATTATTCTCGAGGTTTCCATAATCCTGGACCAGGCCGTATCCTGAGCAGCTGCTGTGGTGGTCATGGAGGAGTGGAGAGCATAAGACAGATTCCTGTAAGACTATCCCTGTGACAGACGAGTCCTTGCATTGTTCCCGAAGGGCCAGCCTGATGACCAGCCGGTGACCCACCTGTGGTCTCTCCATGATGGATGTCCAGCGTTCTCCAGCCCCGGCGCCATAGACTGCAGCTCTGCACAAGACGTCTGGCCATAGGAGAAATGGTCGTGCCCAACTGAGCCTAGTTTCTCTCGAGGTTTTTTAATTCTTCACTTTCGCCAATTGGTGAAGTTTTTTCCTCACCGCTGTCGCCTCTGGCTTGCATGGTTCGGGACTTGTAGAGCTGCGCATCGATGGATTACTATTCAGTGTTTGGACTCTCAGCAGTGATTATTAAGCCACGCTGAAATGAACTAAACTGAACTTCAACACTGAAAACTGGACTGACACTGTTTCAATTTTTTATAATGCATGTGAAGCTGCTTTGACACAATCTACATTGTAAAAGCGCTATACAAATAAAGATGAATTGATCTACCATTTAAAAAGTTCCTAAATACAGAATTGGTAAAAAACTGTTAAACGATTTCATTAATTGATTTTCCTTCGGCTTAGTCCCTTATTTATCAGGGGTCGCCACAGCGGAATGAACCATCAACTATTGCAGCATATGTTTTACACAGCAGATGCCCATCCAGCCACAACCCAGTACTGGGAAACACCCATACACTCATTCACAAACACACACTCGTAAATTACAGCCAATTTAGTTAATCAAATTCCCCTGTGTTTGGACTGTGGGGGAATCCCCACACCAGCACGGGGAGAACATGCAAACTCCACACAGAAACACCAACGGGCCTAATCGAGACTCGAACCAGTGACCTTCTTGCTGTGAGGGGACAGTGCTAACCATTGAGCCACCGTGCCACCCCATTTGACTTTTTTTTGAGGGGTCGCCACAGTGGAACGAACTTTCAACTACTCTGGCATGTTTGTACGCAGTGGATGCCCTTTAAGTCACAACAAAGCACTGGGAAACACCCATACACTCACTCATTCACACACACTCATACATACTCATGTGCACATCTAACACTATCTTATTGTAAAGTGTTACACAAGTGTTAAATCATGTTAGCTAATGCATTATTTCATGTTACCAAACAAGTTCTTTCTGTAGTGATACTGTAAAATTTTAATTTTGACTAAATAAATTGAATTTATTATTATCAACGTTTTCAATTGAATTGATTTTTCTGACCCAAACAGCTCTGAATACGGCGTCTGCTCACCTGCCCAGCTCTCTCTGCAGCTCCTGCATGTATTTGTGACACTGGTTGTAATACATGGCCTGCGCCTCCGCAAACTCACGCAGACAACGCAGATGATTCACCTGCGCACACACACACACACACACAGACACACACATACACAGACACACACACATTTGATTATTTCATTTGAAATGACCAATACTGATAAAAACAACACAAACACACACAGACACACAGAGAAACACACATTTGATTTTATTTGAAATGACCAATATTGATTAAAACAACACACACACGTACACAGATATACACACACACAAAGACACACATTACTAATACTGATTAAAACAATCGCACACATACACACACACATAGATGCACACAGACAGGTGCGCACACACAGACAGCAACACATACACAGACAGAGAAACACACAGACAAACACACACACACACCAGTCTCTTTCAAATACAGGCAGCACATGATGTGTTTGCATAATGACAGACACTTTATCATCTGTTGAAGTATGACTGAGTGATGTTCTGAAGTAATATTCTCAGAGAAAAGCCTTTAAGCCGATCCTGAGAGTTATCTGAATAAAGTGGCCTGTTTAGTTAGCATAAACCTGTTCAAACAGCACTGTGTGTGTGCGTGTGTGCGTGTGTAAACAGGACTGACGTGTGTGCTGCTGATGCCCTCCAGCAGGAGTCTGGTGACTTCAGCCTGTCTGTCAAACTCTGCCTGAGCGACACGCAACTCCTGCTCTGACTGCAAGACACACACAGAGAGAGCAAAACAAACACGTTAGGTACATTTACAGTAACAACATGCATTAATTATTTTATTGTTACTACTGATATTATTAATATTAATTTTAATTAATATAATATAATATAATATAATATAATATAATATAATATAATATAATATAATATAATATAATATAATATAATATAATATAATATAATATAATAACATGGCCTGGGTAGCTTTAAAAAATGGATGGATATTATATATATTTTTTATTCTTATGCTTATCAATTTTATTTGTTTATAATACTGATATTAAAATTAATTAATGGACTAAGAATATTAGTGTATTTATGAAGGCATTTTCATTAAAAGTTTTGATTATTATATATTTATTCGAAAATTTTATTATAATAATAATTTTTATACTTAAAGTTTTACCCTGAATTTAAACAAACTAATATATATTTAAATTTATATATTTAATAATATATATTTATATTTATTTATACAACAATTCTGTCTGGTTCTTGAATCTGATTGGCTGATAGCCGTGCAATATTCTGCCAGTAACAGCACTCGACCAGCCTCTTCACCTTTCATCCTTCTGTATTACTCCGCCCACATACAGCAACAAGCAGAGGACACTCTACAGTTTGACGAATATTCCTGCTTTTGGGCTAAATAATGTACTTTTAAGGCTTTTTAGTCGAGATTGTATTTGTTCAGACTGCAACTATGCAGTTTATTTATAAGAATAGTGCCTATTTATTATATATATTATTTCTGAGAGACCGTTGACGATGTTTAACCACAAGATGGTGACATAATAAGTCCTTAGAAGAGAAACAGCGTAATTTCAAACTACAGCTGATCAAATCATTAATAAACTGGTAAATGACTTTCTAAGTCAATCTCTCTCTTTTGTATGTTGTAGTGCTGTATTTATACCTTATAATTGTAGTCTATTGAGTGTGGGATGGGACTCGCATATCAGGAATGTGTGTTGTGTTGGCATAAAGAAAGACAGAAGAAATGCCGCATGTGTATAGCGTTTAACCTTATCACAAACACAACAGTAATCGGGAAATTATTGCGAAATTAAGTTTTTCAAGGTTAGTTAGTGTGATATCCCAATTACAACAGAGAAATACCGTAGACTGTAATACTGTAGGGAGATATCTCAGTAGACAGATGGCATTTCATGTCACGTTCAGCCTTATAATCTTAAAGTGTGAGCCAAATCACCGGTTTTGTCATCATTTCAGACATTATGCTAGAGAATCACTCTAGTTAGAATGAGCGGCGGAAGAAAGTGGTTCCTAATACAAAAGGGTTTTTAGACTCTCAGTATTTGATTTTCTTTTATATACATGATTACGCCGTTGAACTCTTGTATAAATGAATTATCACTTCTACCAAGCTCTTAGGGAGAATGGAAAACTCCACAAACTACATTAGACAGAAATGGGAAAGAGAACTAGCGAAAGAAATTGCAATTGAAAAATGGCTTTCTGCCTGTAAGATGCAACATACAATTACTTGTTCACGGAGGTGGAGAGAATTTGCTTGGAAAAATCTAGTACGTTTTTTCATTACCCCCAAAATTAAAAGCAAACAATTGTCCACACCTCAAACTTGTTGGAGAATATGTGGGAAGGTGGATGTGGATCATCTCCATATTTTCTGGACTTGTGCAAAAATATTACCTTTCTGGAACGAGGTTTTATCGGAAATTTGATTTAATTTTGATTTGATTTAATTTATTTTCAAACAAAAATATATCATACATAAACTATCTTTAACAAAAAAATACGTTTCAACATGGTCGAAAATGGAGCAGGATGAAGCACAAGCTTATTATTTTCCCACCCCATTACCACACACATCATTCGTCAATTACTTAAACTTCTTTCTTTTTTTTTTTACTTATCTCTTCTTTTTACATGGGACATATTTTATCCTTTTGGCAATGGAAAAGATCTTAGGATATCATATACCAAAAGACTTTATTACAAATTTTCTTGGAAACTATGAAGAGGTGGTAGTGAAGGAGGATGCTTACCTTGTAAATATATTAAATGTGGCAAGCAAAAAGAGTATTACAGACACTGGTATAAGCACGAAACCCCCTCTATTGGTTATGGGATAGAAATTGTGAAGGAAATAAGCAGTATGGAAGAATTGACGTTTATTTTGAGACTCAAAAAAGACTTTTTTCTTAAAAATTGAAAGAAATGGATTGATTATTGCATTGTTAACAACTGTTGAATGCTTTGGATGTTGTGTTTTTTTTTTTATTTACTTACTGTTATTTTTCTATTTGATTATTATTTCATGTGCAATATGGCGAAATTATATATTTTTGAATGTAAAATGTTCTGTTGTAAAATTGAAAAAAAAGTTCTTAATAAAAATAAAGTAACAAAAAAAATGCATTATCACATTGTAGCAGTGCAATATGGCTGTATATCAGCACAGGTTGGACACTAACGCCCCATTCACACGGGGCGTCAGCGTCAACGCTTCCCATTCACTTTGAATGGGTGACGTCAGGCGTTGCCAAACTGCATTGTGGATCCGTCGGCGGCGCTTCAGTGGCGTTGCTCGCTGCAGAAGTTGGGACTTTCTCAACTTTTCAGAAGAGTCAGCCAATCAGATCGCTGTATGCAAATACACCAGCTCAGACAGTAGCCGATTGTTGACTAATTTCATTGGCTGACGCTGCTATGATAATCGCGTCAGCCCCAACTTCAGACACACCCTCTGTCACGCGTTGAAGCTGAAGCCTCAAGGCACTCGGTCTGCGGCCAACGCACACCTTCCACCAATGCTGATATACAGCCATATCCACTGCTACGAGAGCATATATACAAAAATCACACAACAACAAATCAGAAGAAAATAAAAAAGCATTATGAAAATACATTAAAGAATCTGCAATGATGGCACACCTACTTTATCAAGCTCCTCGCTCCAGAGCTGATCAGAGAAGAGACACAAGAACACAAAATACAGAAGCATCAGAAGAAATGTTGCAATAAAGACAATCAGTGAGAGAGCAGAGGGACATCATTATTTTGATACCAGCAGTGAGTATTAGGATGCTAAAAGTGAAACCAGATGTATACATTTCAAATAAATCAGTAAAATAAATCACATTTCTGAATGTAGATTACTGATCTGACACGTGTGTGTGTGTGTGTGTATATAAACAGTGGCGAAATATTATTGACCTGGTCTAATTACTACCTGGTAGTCTATACACACACGGCTTTCTGACGCGACCTACCGAGTGCATCTAAGTTACAGTTACAAGTTAAATGCGGAGGGTTTTTTTCTAACATACGCGTGCGGTATCAAACACTCCGTTAAGACAACACTCCTCCAGCAGTTCCTCGCATCCAATATCTCGTTTGTCATGTGGGACATGCAGAAAATGTTCCTGAATGAAAGTGAAAGTGCCAAACTGCCGTTAAAGTCGACAAATTAAGAATTTGGCAAATAATTTGATGACTGATGTCCGTGTAAACACAGTCACTGTCTTTCTCCCCTGCGTCTGTGTGTTTGTTTTGCCTCTGTGAAAATCAGTGTGCACAAATGGAAACTCCCATTTTTACGCAAAACCTTCCCTCTTTCCCTTCCCCGACACTCCCACCTAAACAGAGCTGGACACACCCACTTTCCAGAGCTTTTCCAAACTAGAGGTGTGAAAACACCCCGCTGAGACAGGAGGGTTTCGTGGCCCTTTGAGCATTATTGTATTATTGTACATAATAAAATGGATTCAGTTTACAGTAAAAATAATACATTTGTTGTACTGTCCCATCATTCCAGTTCAAAGAAAATGAATTTAAAATGTTTTAAATGTACCCTCAATTCTTATGAGTGTGTATGCGTGGATGTTCTTACAGCAGATGCGCTGGCAGAAAGCACATAATTACGCGGTCGAGTCTCTTGAAAGTCTGGAACAGCCTGTAAACAGACAGGAGGACATGTTAATACAAACCTGTGCCAAAAACACAATCAGCAACCACTTAACGCAGCAGATATTTTGGGTAATAGACAGTCTGGCACCGACTTTAACAGCCTACAGGATGAAAACTGATGGTTAAAAAGATTCCTAATGCCATGCAGAAAAAACATCTCACAAACATTAAAATATAAGAAGATTTAAATAAATAAATACGACAGTCAAAGCATCTGAATTAGGGCTGCACGATACTGGGAAAATATGTATTATGTTGTTGAAATATTTCTTGAGAAATCTGACATATTTCCCTTGAGAAATTCTAATTTTGTTAGCTATATATATATTTTTAATCATTTATATAATAACAATAATAATAATAATAATAATAATAATAATAATAATAATAATAATAA
>CAIGQQ010004820.1:2447212-2479595 GCA_903798035.1 Danio albolineatus | reverse complement strand
GGATGGATGGATGGATGGATGGATGGATGGATGGATGGATGGATGGACAGATAAATAGAACAATCTAAAGATAGAAGGATAGAAGGATAGAACAACAGACAGACAGATAGAATGATAGATAGATATAAGGATAGAACGATCGATAGATAGGACAGATAGAAGGATAGAACGATAATTAGAAGGATAGAACGAGACAGACAGATAGAACAATCGATAGATAGAAGGATAGAACGATAGATAGAAGGATAGGAGGATAAAATGACTAATTAATGGACAGACGGATGGATTGAACGATAAATGGATAGAACAATAGATGGATAAAAAGACAGAATAGATAGAAAGATTGATAAATAGATAGACGGATAGAAATACAGAAAGACAGATATAGACAGATAGATAGAACGATAGACAGATAGATAGAAGGATAGAATGACAGACAGATAGATAGAACAATCTATTGATGGAAGGATAGATGGAAGGACATGATAGATGATAGATAGAAAGAATGATAGATAGAAAGAACAACCGACAGAAGAATAGAATGACAGATAGGATAGAATGATAGAAGAATAGAACAGACAGACAGATAGAATGATTGATAGATAGAAGGATAGAATGATAGACAGACGATGGATGGATGGATGGATGGATGGATGGATGGATGGATGGATGGATGGATGGATGGATGGATGGATGGATGGATGGATGGATGGATGGATGGATGGATGGATGGATGGATGGATGGACAGATGGAAGAATTGAATGATAGATTAAATGATAGATTGATAGAAAGAACAATAGATTGATAGAATGATAGATTGATAGATAGAATGATACGTTTAGAACGATAAAACGATAGATAGATAGATAGATAGATAGATAGATAGATAGATAGATAGATAGATGGACGGACAGACAGATAGATACAGACAGATATTTTTCTCTCTCACAGGACCAGTTAAACAGAACAGAATTTATATTGCATATTTATATTGCAATTCAATATCAATAAAACTTATACTTTTATTTAATATGGAAGTTTTATTCCTAAAACATGTGTATTTATTTAGACCTGGGTTACACAAGAGTGGAATAATTATGTCTTCAGCAGCTTTACTGAAGATCATGATGGTAATAGGATGTGACATCACAGATGACCTTTGACACTATTGATCACTGCGACAGAGAAAGGAGAGGAAAAAGCGTGGAGATTTATTGGTTCGGCCTGCAGGGGAAAACCGTCAGAGACTGCGAAATCAATTTAAACACACTGAAAAAAAACTTCAGTCAGTGCAGTTTCATTATTACAGCACTTAAAAAAGCGAACCCGCTCGCTAACCTATTGTGTGTTCATAATACATCTACAAAAGCAGCTTTAGACATACAAACACTGACAGTGGCTCTTAGTATTACTGGGAAAGACAGAATTAAATCAAGAGCAACATTTGAGAGCCAAATCAATGGATTTGTCCTGGATCCAGTGCTGTTCAGCTTATTTTACTCCTGCAGACAAATTAGGCATTTCGTTTTGGCAGCCTTTTCTCTCTAAACTGGACATGAACGATGCAATGCTGAGCTTTGCAAAGATGAAACATTTGCCATTTATTATTTCTGAATTTAAAAATATAAATAAATCCCTGTGTATGTCCCTGTCAAAACATGCGTTTCAAGCATCAAAACAACAGACTGTTAAAATAAAAAGCCATGTGCACCCATTGACAGGTCAAATCTGCTTCTCTCTTTTTCAAGTTCAAAGCAAACTTGAATGCCAAAGCATTTTAGATTTGTATATAAAACAGCCTATGTGATATAGCCTAATGACATCATCAAGTGAATAAAATAATACAGCAAATGACAAATAAATTACAGAAAAAGGAATAAAAACATACAATATCTCTAAATATTATAATAATTTAATATCTCTTCAGACGGGCTTGTAAAAAACTACGGGGCACAGGGGAGAATCTGCTCTTCTTGGCTTTGTGGCTGTTCATCAAGACGACGACAAAGTTTGTTTGAGCTCGGGTCGACCATGGTTCGTTATTATACGTATATATTTTTTTTGGTGTAATATCTTGGCTGTGTAGTTAAACATGGCGGGTCCTTTGTTGTCATTCTGGCTTGTTGCACGAGCGAATTACATATCTCTGTAAACCAATAGCGTTCAGCTGCGCATCTAGCTCCGCCTTTTGGTACCTTAGGTACCCTTTGCAAAGGGTGACCAAAATGTGCGACGGTACGGTTCGGTACGGTATGCTTTTATGGCCCGTTTCCACTGAGTGGTACGGTACGGTTCTGTACGCTTTTAAGGCCGTTTCCACTGTCTAAAAGCGTACCGAACCGAACCACTTTTTAGTCATCCTTTCGAAGGGGTACCAAAAAACAGAAAGGGTGCCGTAAGGCGGAGCTAGACGCGCAGCTGAACGTGATTGGCTTACAGAGATACGTCATTTGCTTGCGCAACAAGCAGAATGAAAACAGAAAGGACCCGCCATGTTTAATACACAGCCAAGAGACAATGCTCCGAAATAATATCAGCATATAATAACGAGCCATGGTCGACCCGAGCTCAAACAAACCTTGTCGTCGTCTTGAATAGCCACAAAGCTGAGAGAAGAGCAGATTCTTATGGGTTACGAGCCCATAAGCGCGAGCGCGAGAGGTTTCGCTTGTCCCTTGCGCTCACGTGCGCGTCAATATTTGAAATAAAGTTCTTAACCTGGACTATTATAAACTCGGAATGACGGAGTTACTCTCTAACGAGAGAATAATGACGGAGAGGCTACATGTACTGGTGAAGATTAAAGATACAGATGAAAGCTCTGCACTGACTGGGGGCTATATTTCGTATTGTCTTTGAACCAAATAAGGACTAAATGTCTGCTGTGTGTAGTTTTTCTGTGATTTGGTAACATCGGACACTGTGTGGGGCTAAGTGCAGCACGATTAATCGTGTATCGCAATCGTGATTTCAGCCTATGCGATTACATTACAGTGAATCTTGCGATTATATTAAATAAACGAATGCATTCGTGGACATAAGACATTCAAGAAAGAAAATGCACCGCCATTTTTGTAGTTTCCTTTTAATACGATTACAATGTAACACAATTAAAAAAAGAACTACACGACCCAGAAGCCATCAGAACTGTGTGTGTGTGTGTGTGTGTGTGCGTGTGTGTCTGAGTATCACATGCTGACAAGCACGACCGAGCCAGAGCAAACACAGTGATAATGTCTGCGTGTCTCCTCCAAAAACAGCTTGGACATCGCGTGATGTTCTGAACGTGTATAATATGTTTGCGGCAGATAGACGCGAGTCGCTTTCTGTATGTTCTAAACCAAAAGGTTCAGTAAAAGCGAAACGACCGCGATGTGCGGACGTCTTTCCATTTTGGCGCTTTGCTTTCGTGCCCGTCGCCTGGCAACAGACGTACACAAAACATCGGCTTGATGACGCAAACGTACCGGGGTTCAGAAGGAAAAAAGACAGTGTGAACACAAACCAACTGAGAAGGTGGCAAGGGGGGACAATTGAACTTGGGTACGGTCCAGGCAATTGATCCAAGTGTGAAAACACCCTTTAAAAACATTATTTGCAGCAGTGAGTCAGAAGTAATGACGTCCATTAATGAACAGAACTTCTCGGGAAGTTGGAAATATTAGTGAAGGTCGTGAGAGTAAATGTGACGGTGATAGCACGTCGTAACCTGCTTGTAAAACATGCTTAATCTCAGTCAAGTACACCAGTGATTCAGGGACGAGCGGTCTAAAGAGGCACACTCGCAGGCAAGTTCAGGAAAGAATCAGCCAAACACCTTTTCGTCCTTCAAGCGAAATTGTCGTCGGGTGTCAAGTCTCCTCTAACCGACAAAACTGCTCACAACCGTCATCATAGGTTCAGTGTTTTTATTCAAAGTAAATTATCGAATTAAATTGAAACTAGAAGAATTATTGTATGCATGTATGGTGGTGAGTGACGAGGAATATCTGCTGTTAACCTTTCCATGTGCCCAACGTTCTCTATAAAACCAGAAACATGCTGAATGTTTTCATGTAGGATGCATATAATGCATATGGCCATGTTTTAAATTAAATCAAATAAGCAGAACCAAAAGTTGTATGTATGTGTGTATGTGTGTGTATGTATATATATATATATATAACCGACAAAATATGATGTTTAAATAGTGCATGCTGCATTTCTCTCTCATAAACAATAATACAAAGCCTTAGATATAAAATATTGTTATATTTCATTTAATAATTGAAAGAAATATGAAATATGGAAAATATGGAATATGAAAATAAGTTTACAATAATGCAGATATTTATTTTGTAAAAATTTTTTATTTTGAAACCATTTCAAGTTGAACAAACGCACACTTCAGCATTATTACTAATCTGTGTGTGCAATTTTCTTAAAAACCCATTAAGTTGACTTACAATACCATTTATAATCGAAATCGCATATCGCAATATTGACCTCAATAATCGCAATATGACAATTTTCCCAAATTATGCAGCCCCAGTGGGGCTGTATGTGTTCATATATGCTGCATTTATTTATTTATTTATTTGATATAATCGCGGACCGTAGGCTATTTCGCATCATTGATCGGCAGTTATAATCAGATCATGTTCAGTCAGTAATGAACATTTATACACCAGTGTTTATGTGTATAATAAAGCCTCTGTTTTGTGAGAAGTGCTTCTCGTATGATTTGTGAACGACATAAAGCTTTACTGTAGACATTTCCTCGAGCGAAAATGACATCTGTCCTACACCACGCCCACCAAAAGAGTACCCTTTAGCAGTGGAAACACAAGCCTGATAAAGGTGACCCGTACCGACCCGTACTGTACCACTCAGTGGAAACGGGCCATTAGACAGTGGAAACGGCCATAAAAGCGTACCGAACCGTATCGTACCATACCACTCAGTGGAAACGGGCCATAAGTTAATGTTTCAAGAGAAAAATCTTTAAATGCACATGCAAACATTATTATTCAGTAGGAGTGCAACAATGGACTTCTCACGGTTCGGTAACATTGGGTATATGACATTCATGACGTTTGGTAAGATAAATAAATTCAAATAAAAACACTACAAGCAAAATACACTACAATACTGCAAACATACTAAAATAAAAGTGTACTTTGCAGTAGTTAGTCAATTAAACAAACAAAACTATGATTAAATATAATCCTGCATACTGTATCTTCACTGTATCATTTAAATAAAGGTTAACTATTACTTCAACACAGACTATAGCTAGTCAGTCAAGAGTGAGTGGTTTTATTAGCTTTTGTTTGATTAATATTAAAAACACAGACAGCAGGAATAAGATGTTTACATGGTTATTGAACCATGGAGGTTGTACCTTTAATATTATGTTGACTATTGCATCAGGCCGATTATACAGAGATGATTTGATATAATTTGTGTTTTTATTTTATACTTTTTCATGAAAGTTTTAGTTGTTGTTTTTTTTTTTTAATAACAGAAGCTTTATTATGAAAATGTATGCAAATGTAGCCGCAATTCCAGAATCACCCTTGAATGAATGATAATCAGAGCTTTTAGACACATTTCTGACATTGGACACTTACCATACGGTGTTCCCGGTCCAAACTCCTTCGCAGCCTCCAGCATGAACTGGGATAAAATCTCTCCATTAGTGGCCCGCGGTGGAATCTTCCGGTCAAGCTTCTCATACAGGAACTCTTCGATGCGAGCGCCTAGAACACAGACAGACCAACAACATTAAAAAACAAACATTAAAACCCCCTACAACATCAAATGACAAAATACACAAAAAAAGAAAGCAGAGTGATTCAAAATCGCAGATATAAAAGTGAGCATTTGTTTTGGGGTTTTTTTGGAAAGTAAACAAATACATGGTTATTTGGTTTTAATAACGTAAAACTTATTGTCAAAGCTTATCATTTTTTCCTTTTTTTATTTTTAGTTACTGAAAGATAAATAAATATTTATGTGTAAATAAATACATACTAGTTTCACAAGAAATAATGTAACAGCATACAAATGCTATAACAACAATAATAATAATATTCAATCATTTTCCTACGGCTTAGTCCCTTATTTATCAGGAGTGAACCACAACAGAATGAACTGCCAACTATTCCATCATGTTTTATGTGGTGGATGCCCTTCCAGCCGCAACCCAGTACTGGGAAACACACATACACTACGGCTAATTTAGTCTATTCAATCCCCCATAGCGCATGTGTTTGGACTGTGGGGGAAACCAGAGCACCCGGAGGAAACCCACACCAACACGGAGAGAACATGCCAACTCCACACAGAAACGCCAACTGACTAAGCTGGGATTCAGACCAGTGACTTCTTGCTGTGAGGCGACAGTGCTAACCACTGAGCCACTGTGCCACCCCATAATAATATAATATACTCATTGGATGGATGCTTTATTTCTAAATGTTTTATTGCATATTTCAGCATTGCACATAAATCCAATTTGCATCTTTAGATGAAAACATAGCAATTCCCTCATAGTAAACTAATGGTAAGAGGGGCATGGTTGTGTCTAAAGCTGTGGATGTCAATAGAGAAGTACCGCCACTCCAAATGCAGAATATAAGCAGAGTTTTATTGAAGATTATCAACACATTATTTTTTTTCAGTGGACTAACTTGCACGGTTTAACAGTTCACCTGAAGAATAATAATGTGCGCTAGCAAAATAAACATAAATTTTGAATTAACACAGACATTACAGTAACCTGTTTTTGCAGCTTTGGTCATTTTCGCAATAACACCGTAATATTGTGAAAAAAGCTTCCAAAATGAATCGCAACAAAGCCGTTCCAGCGTTATGGATGTGACATTTGAAGTAAAAACTAGTATGGACCATTTCATTGTGGTGAATTCATTGGCCCATGAACATTTCCTGCTTATTGTCAAACCAGTGCTCAACAATTAGGACTGCCCGATGGCCCGGGGCCAGCGTGAGAGACGCTCGGAACAGTAGACAGGATTGTTACTTTCCTGATCGGGCCAGAGCTGCCTTGTCACTAAAGTTTGATTTTAAATTAATGCGACAATTTGTCAATTGCGTGCAAATACAGTCTTTTAATTTAGAAACAGTTTGTGCTTTTAAGCCTTTAAATGCTTCCCTCTCTGTGATGTCGTAAATGCCATATTGCTTTTTGGTTCCTCTTATCTGATTGGATGTTGTGAGCTGTTTTTTCTGTAACTTGGTAACAACCAGTACAGCAAAGAGACGGCAACATAGCGGCATCATCAAATCATGAGGATTAAAGAAAACATCAGTTTCTAACGTCTTGGAAGCAGACATTTACATGGGTCAGTTGGCATTTCTGTGTGGAGTTTGCATGCTCTCCCCGTGTTGGCGTGGGTTTCCTCCGGGTGCTCCGGTTTCCCCCACAGTCCAAAGACATGTGGTACAGGTGAATTGGGTAGGCTAAATTGTCCGTAGTGTATGAGTGTGAATGAGGCCCCGTTTACACTAGTGCGTTTTAGTTTTAAAAACGCGTTTTAGCATGAAAACGATCCACGTCCACACTAGCGTTTCACCCAGCATTTCTGAACACATCTCTGTCCACACTACTCCACCAAAAACGTACATCACGTGACCATTTGTGCACTCTGGGCATGCGTGTTCAAGTATAAACAGGAAGCATGTGTCTCGCTCGGCATTCTAAATAGGGCTTACGCTACTTGAAACGCGAGCGATTAGCGAGTGCTCGAACAATAGCTTGCCTCTTGTGAATATATGCAGCTGTTGTAGTAAAAACGGCAGAGTTTAACTGCACAATGGCGCCTAAAATGGACAATAGTGCAAACAACGCTCCCATTTCTGTCCATGTTGTTTACAGTGAAGGCTGGTCTGCCGTCTTCCGGTGGCGTTATAGTCATGTGATAGGGGCTTGACGAATAAGGGAAGGTTACGCAATGACCCAAAAACCCCAATCGAGTAGCGAATCTCAGCAGCCACGCCTCCGTTTTCAGATGTCGCCGTTTCCCCATCCACACTAAGACGGAGCAGCAGCGTTTTAGAATGAAAACTGCCTCTCCAGCGTTTCCAAAACGCTCCGTTTTCAGGGCTCGAAAACTCTGGCGTAGTGTGGACGGATGGCGTAACCATAGCAAAACTTATGCGTTTTAAAACGAAAAGGCATTAGTGTAAACGCGGCCTGAGAGTGTATGGATGCTTCCCAGTGATGGGTTGCAGTTAGAAGGGCATTCACTGCGTATAACACTATAAAAGTTGGCGGTTCATTTCGCTGTGGCGACCAATGATTAATAAAGGGACTAAGCCGAAAAGAAAATGAATGAATGAATGAATGAATGAATGCACAGTTCATTGCACTGCAATAAAACACCTGCACATTTTCCATACTGCTTTTTTTGTTTGCATAAAACGTTGAATTTTGCTCACTATACATGTATTAATATTTTTAAAGTATTTAAATTCTAGATTCATAGACGTTATTTTTTGACATATTGTTTAAAATATGTGGCTAAGAAATAGCTATTACTTTTTTTGGTCGGGCCAATGAAAATTTTGGCAGGGCAAGTAAAAATCTCAACCACTGGCCAGATCGGGCCAGTAGAAAAAAAATCTCTTAGCGTTGAACCCTGATGTGTAAATTATATATATCCATGTGCCTAACCCGGGTTTGGCTGGAGCAGAACTTCAGTTTGCCTGTAGATTTTCTCCGTCCAGTTTTTGGTGCAATCCGCTCTGGACAGCAGATTCTCGAAGTGAGTGTCCAGTTCAGTCTTCTCCGCCTGTCCCAGTTTCTCCTCTGTAAACTGGACCAAAAAAAACTGAATTAAAATAATATTCCTGAGAGGAAACACATCAGAATAACAAAACAAACAGCCTGAGATAGTCACGCATGCCTCGTTGTCGATTAATACAGTCAGTTATTTGAATTTACACTACATTAATCGTGTGTATTTCATCAGAAACAACATTTAATTGAGGTGAAAGTGAAAATGTGTGATTGTATCAGTGAAACTGGGTGTTTAGTGTACACGCAACGGGCACGCGCTTCACATTAACTGTCACTCTCGCCTTTAAACTCATTTACATACCGAAAAACTGCATCTCTTACCTGGACAGCGCGAGAAAAGAATATCCCAGCATCTGAGGCGAGTTTCCTCACGTTGAAATCCATGTTGAGAGCAGAGAGAGAGGAGAAATCCCCGCGGCATCGGGCACTCCGCAGAGGCCAGTGAGTTTCTGACTGTCCGCCTGTGTCTGTGGCAGAAACAGTTCTCTCCTCAAGATGGCGCCGCGCGGCTCACAGAATGAACCCTTTCCACACTTCCGGTATTCTCAGTAGCGGAAGTAGTCATAGTTTTTTTTTTGTTTTTTTTTTTAAATTTATTTATTTATTTATTTATTTTTTAATTAACAATGCTTGAACAGTAACAGAAAGGCATTAATACTTTTTATATTACACAAAAGGCTGAGATAACAATCAATTTGCATACATTCACAATCTTTCCATCCTCATTAATAATACAACATATATAAATAAATAAAATAACAAAAGAAAAAAAGAAAGAAAGAAAAAAAAAAAAACTAAAGAAAATTAAGTGGCAGGAGTTAAAAGTTCTCAAATATGAAACTAAAATCCTCTAATGATGAATATAAATATCTTGCTTTTTGGCTTTTCATCTCTCTTAATGTCTTCGAATATATCACAAATTCTTCTTTAAACACTACTAGTCTTGGGGGGATTTTGAAAAATTTACATTTATGAATATAGAATTTTAATAATAACATCAAGCTATTTATTATAAAAGAAAACTTTTAATCCTTAAGAATTAGGCCAAACTTAATAATTTCCCATGAGAGGACAAGTCTTATAGATATTTTCTGTTGTATCCAAAGTAATACTTCGTCCCAAAATGTTTGTACCACATTACATTGGAAAAACAAGTGTTCAGTTGTTTCAATATCTAACTTACAAAACTGGCATACATTTGAGTCACCAATATTGAATTTTAACCTTAGAAATTCTTTTGCAGGATAAATGTGGTTCATAATTTTAAAGTGCACTTCTTTAGATTTGGGATTAACAGGATATGAAAGAAATCTTTTTCTAATATCATACACATTTTTCTTATCACAATGAGACAAAATATAAGCTCTCTTAACAGGTCCTGGAAAACAACACTGTGTTAGACAATCTCTCAAAAATTTGTTTGAGCATTTTCTATCTGTAAAGTTAACATTTTCTATCTTAAGATCAATTATTTTGGGATTTATCGTTGAATATTTTATTTGTTCCTTTACTAGGTTAACCATTTGCAATGGTATATTCTTAATAATTTTATCATATCTTTTAGGAGAACAACTTATTTGGTATTTTCTACAAAAAGCATCATGACTCAACATATTTCCTAAATTATCCATAACATGTGTTATTGACCATATGCCATTCTTCCACCATTCATCAATAAACAAGGACTTTCTATTCACCAAAATACACCTGTTATTCCAAATAGATATGTTATGTGGGCTAAAATTATGTTTAAATATCAGTTTCCAATATAATAGTACTTGTTGATGAAAAGCAGAAAGTTTTATGGGAAGTTTAGACAATTCAAAATCATTCTGTAACAAAAAACTAATACCACCACATCTCTTAAATATAACTGTAGGAATCTCAAACCAAAAAGAAGATTCGTTTTTAATGAAAGATTGTAGCCATTTAAGTTTAATGGCCCCATTCATTATATCAAAGTCTATTGTTTTAAGACATCCCTCATCATAATCTTTAATCATATCACTCTTCCGTATGTAGTGATTTTTCATTTTCCAAATAAAATCAAAGTTCAACTTATTTACAGCTTTTATCTTTTAAGCTGACATTGCTAAGGAAAAACATGGATAAATTAATCTAGAGAGGCTTTCTATTTTCGTTAATAAGATTCTACCAAAGATTGTTATGTCTCTCTGTAACCAGCTGGTCAATATTAATTTACATTTTTCAAAATTTTTGTCAAAATTTAAACTTTCTAAATTTCCTGTTTTTTTAGATAGCCAAATACCTAAATATTTAACTTCATTTTTAACTGGAATATTGTACAATGATGTGTTGGTGTGATCATGGACGGCCATTAGCTCGCATTTTGACATATTTAACCATAAACCTGAAGCTTCTGAGAAGTTTCTTATACACTTGAGTGCTAAGGGAATTTGCTTTTCATTTTTCAAAAAAAGAGTTGTATCATCAGCAAATTGACTGATAATAAACTGTTTCCCTTCTAAATTAATACCGGATACATTTCCCATTTTAATCAAAATAGATAACATTTCTGCAACCATGATAAAGAGCAATGGTGAACAGCCACATCCTTGCCTAATACCTCTTTTTACCTGGAACCGTGGACTTGTACCTTGTGTAAGAGATACAGAGCTGTTTATATCTTTATAAATCATTCTAACAATGTTTATAAATTTGGGACCAAAACCAAAATGATTAAGAGTCTGAAAGATAAATGAGTGTTCCACCATGTCAAACGCCTTATAAAAATCCAAAAATAAAACAAATCCATCTTCTTTAATTAGATGTCCATATTCAATGAAATCTAGGATTAGCCTAATATTATTGTGGATTGACCTATGTTTTAAAAAACCTGATTGCGTCTCACTAATGATTTGTGATATACCAGTTTTTAGTCTAAAAGCCAACATTTTAGTGAATATCTTATAATCTGTATTTAAAAGTGTTATGGGGCGTAAATTGTCTAACAATCTTTTATCCTTATTTGGTTTTGGTAACAGAATTATTAGGCCTTGTTTCATGGTTGGTATAAGCTCATTCTTTTGTATACATTCATGTAAGGCTTCAAACAATAGGTATTTTAGGTCGTCCCAAAAAAATTTATAAAAATCTATTGTTAAGCCATCTGGGCCTGGTGATTTACCAGGCTTACTGTGTTTAATGGCTGAATCAAGCTCTTGTAAAGATATGTTTGATTCACAAACTTCCTTAAATACACTATCAATTGAAGGGATATTATCTTTTATAACCTGAAAAAAAGAATTCGAAATACTAGGGGAAAATGAAGATGTATATAATTTAGAATAGAATTTAAATACCTCATTCGCTATTTCGTTATGATTTGAGTGTTCAACATCATTCACAATTAAACTTTTAATTGAATTCTTTTCTTGTCTCCTTTTTTCTAAATTAATAAAATATGAACTATTTTTTTCCCCCTCCTCCAGCCACTTTGCCCTGGATCTCACATATGCTCCTTTGGCCTTTTTAATATATATATCATCTAGCATGGAATGAAGCTTAATAAATTTTTGTCCCTCCTCTTTTGACATATTTTGATTACAACATTTATTAATCTCTTGAATTAATTCTAATTCTTTTTCACGTTTCTTTTTTATTAGATTTTTACTAAATGTAATTGAAAACTCTCTCATTTTATGTTTTAAATATTCCCATTTAGAACCACTTTGCATTTTTTTACTTTTAACTTCAGCTATTATTTTTTTTATATAAACACAAAAGTCATTATTATTAAGCAAATCAGCATTGAATTTCCAATAACTTTTATTATTAGAAGATTTCTTATTTTGTTCTAAAAGTAAGCTAATCACGCTATGATCTGTTAAGGGGGCACCAGAAATGTTACATTTGGTTACATAATTTAAAAGAGTATCTGATCCTAGCCAATAGTCTATTCTAGATTTTGAAGTAGCATTTGGCTTAAACCATGAAAAGTGTCTAGACATAGGATTAAGTTTCCTCCATATATCAGTTAGTGAATTTGTTAAACAAAAGTCTTGAATAATACAGTTAATATGAGGACCACAAAACTTAGAAGGATATCTATCCATATATTCATCTGGTGTTGAATTAAAATCGCCACCAATTAAAACATATTCTGTAGGATATCTACTTTTGAGGTCATTTATAACTTCTGTTATTGAATCCAGCAGATACTTATTCTGGGTACGTACATTATATCCATAAACATTGACTAAAATGAAAAATATCTCGTCTAAATGTAAGACTACTGCGAGCCAATGGCCATCCACATCAGCTTTGTGCGTGAAAATTTTTCCTGGGCATTTATTCATGCATATAGCGACCCCTGCTGACCTATTTGACCCGTGACTAAATAACATGTCATCCCCCCATTGTTTCTTCCAGAAAGCAGCATCTATCGCTTCAGAATGCGTTTCTTGTAAAAATAAACAGTGAGATTTTTGACTTTTGCAAAATAAAAAAATTGCCTTCCTTTTAACAGAGTCTTTTAACCCCCTACAATTCAAAGATGAAAACGAAATGTTAGAATTTAACAAGAACATGAACAGTTGAACAACAATAACTAAAATAAATTAAATTTAAATTAGAAACTAACAAAATAAGTGATCGGTCTCTGCAACACCAACTTAGGTTTAAAGCTGGTGATAGAAAAAAAAAGTCCCGTTTCTTTCATCAGTCCACCTAACCTTGTTCTTTTTTAACACGCATCATTCAGTACCCTTTCAGCAAATGCGTTTACCCTCTATGTATCCGTAAGGGCCTCTAAACCCCGCTGCTTTGCCTTCCTTTCTAGCTTGTTCGATTTTTGGCCACAGTTCACGTCTTAACAGTCTGTCTTCTTTAGTTAAATCCTCCGCGAAGCGAATGCTTGCTTCTCTGCATACCTCAGACATCTTGGTTCTTTTCCATACTTCATCTCGGACCATCCTGCGGGTGAAAAGAATGATTACCTCCCTGGGACGGTTGGGCTCCTTCCTTCCCACCCGATGCACAACATCCACAGCCTCTGTCATAGAACCAGCATACTCGGGTGTTATTTTGCTAAGAAGTTGAATCACGTCCTCTCTTATACGTTCAGTGGTATTTTCTTTGAGACCTTTTATTCGAAGACACCACCTTCTTTTGTACCTTTCCTCTTCCAACACACGCGCTTTCAAGCCGTTGTTGACTTCCGTGAGTGTTTCGATTTGTTTTTCCATCACCTTGATTTTGTCTTTACATTCTTTTAGGTCCTGTGCATTTATTTGGACGGATTTTGCAACGCTAGCAATCATCGCACTGTGTTGTTTCATTTGCATGCTTAGTTCCTCGTGTTGATCCTCGACTTTGTTTCCGAGTGATTTGATAGCCTCGAGAATAGCCGAATTGGACACTTCGCTTTGCTCGTTCTCTGTTGGCGTTTTTGGTTTTTTGCCTTTCTGCGATTTACATGGTGTTGGAGGATCAGAATCAGTACCTCACTCCCTTTTGCTCGAACCTGCAGTTATATCCATCGCGTAGCAGTGTTCCTCCTCTTCAAGCATTTTCTAAATGGATTTGGGTACAATTGACTGACAAATATATCAGGTGAGAGTGAACTTTAACTTATCAAATTAAACAAACTTGGGACTAAAATGAGAGCTCGTGACAATTGTTGCTTCTCAGTGCGCCATCTTGCCGGAAGTCAATCGAAGTAGTCATAGTTGGGTAAACTCAAGAGTTTTGGCGGGCTCTGTAATTATAATGTTGAAAAAAAAAAAAAAAAAAAAAAAAACACCAGCTAAAGTATCTGTTTTATAAGCAACTTCTTCTTGCCTGGTCACTATTATACAAGCGCAACTTCTCTCCTCACAAATATTTTATTTGGAATGACCAAAATAGGGGCATCGCGGTGGCGTAGTGAGTAGCACGATCGCCTCACAGCAAGAAGGTCGCTGGTTCGAGCCTCAGCTGGGTCAGTTGGCATTCCTGGTTGGAGTTTGCACGTTCTCCCTGTGTTGGTGTGGGTTTCCTCCAGGTGCTCCAGTTTTCCCCACAAGTCTAAACACGTGGTACAGGTGAATTGGATAAGCTAAATTGGGCATCCGCTGCGTAAATGCTGGGTAAGTTGGCGGTTCATTCCACTGTGGCGACCCTTTATTAATAAAGGGACTGAGCCGAAAAGAAAATGAATGAATAACTAAAATATTGTATACAAAAACAAATCTCTTTTTTCAGCACTGGTTTGAAGCAAATATTTTTGTGAGTCAATGGGCTGTATCATACCTGTCAACATTGGGATGTGAAAATAAGGGATACGCCTACCATAATAAGGGATAGCATCACAAAAAAAAAAAAAAAATCCCTGTATTAAATGTTCTTCTGGAGCTGTTTCATTGTAAACAAACAGTTAAATGGTCTGTAATTTATATATATATATATATATATATATATATATATATATATAATTATTATTATTTACGAAAGAAAATTTAATAGTATACATTAGAAAACAGTTTAGCTTATTAAAATGAGCTATTATGAAGAAATTGAATCAAGTTATCAAATCTCATTAATCTTCTTCTCGCTGTATAACTCACACATTCTGAATAAAGAGCAACAAATGAATCTCATTTCTTCAGATTTTTTTGTTTGATTACATTAAATAACAGAGGTGTCACTTTAACAATGCACACATATAACTTTATAATGAAAGCATGCGATTGCTTTCCTAACGTTTCATGCGCATTCAGGACAAAATTAGTTGTGTCTGAAAAAAAAACCCATCAAGATCGACATCTTTAGATGTTATTATTATTAATTACGTGTATATATCTGTTTAAACACGCACCCAAAACCCAGTATCCACTTTCGCTTCTACTCGAGTGTACAGAATCCGTTTGGGAAACAGCGTCTGTTGGAGCGCGTCAGCTGACAGTCACGCACCGCTTTATGACTGTTTTGAGGATTGCACAGGAGGAGCGACGGCACCTGTAATGAAAAGGAAAGGGAATCCCGCCATTTTTGTATTTTTTCCAAAGTGTTTCATGCCTAAATAAACCGAAAGCACAGAACTGACTCCCATTTAAGAGCAAGGGGCGGCCCCTGGTGGTTCGGCGGTATGGGTTGCGTATAGGGAGGATTGGCTCTTTAATGTTTATTGCCACCCTTCAGAGAAAGACCTACAGGAGAAATACGGGAAAATACCTTTACGGGATGGTAGCAGGATAGAACTGTAAAATACGGGAGAGTCCCGGGGAAAACGTGAGCGTTGACAGGTATGGGCTGTATGCATAGCTAGTGTTTTTCAGCCAATGACGAACTTCCGGTAAGAGCTTTATGTGACTATTTTCAATTTTATATGGTTCGTTTTACAGCATCGATGTTGTAATGTTATTAGAATACATTCAGTTAAATAGACTTAAGCATCCATTTGGTTGTTAAAGCATAAAAAGAGATGAAAGATAGTTTAAACGCAGGCGCCATCATTAGCCGCAGGCAAGCGCAGAAACTCCATTGAGAACACAGGGGAAAATAAATTTCTGTATTTTAAATTCAATTCAATTCATGTTTATTTCTCTAGCGCTTTAACAATGTAAATTGTGTCAAAGCAGCTTAACATAGATGTTCTAGTAAACTGTGTGTCTGACCAGTTTTCAGTGTTGGAGTTCAGTTTAGTTCAGTTCAGTGTAGTTTAATATTCACTACTGAGAGTCCAAACACTCCAATAATATCCAGCTGCAGGCCCGCAGAACCACACACGTTTCAGGCTCACACACAATCTAGCGCACACAATCTAGGCAAACCATATATGGTTACGACGGATGTTAATGTTATTAACGTCTTCTCAGACATCGTCATCAATATATTTATATATATTGTTAATAAATATTGTACAGAATAAACAATGGTGTTTACGGTTTCACAAATATTGTGATCGAGACGGGTGCATGGGGAGCATTGTTTCCGATCGCCATTCAATATAATAGACTAAACAGTTTTATATCAGTCGTCATGATCAGTCATTATTTATCTGACAGAGTCAATATAGCAGATACTCGTTTGCTGGCCTTGCTAAACGATCTAAATTGGACATGTTTAATTTATATAATGGATTCATTTTTAATGAAGGAGATAATAGCAAGTTTATATGTATAGGCAATAATACATCCTTATATGTTAAAATAAATCTTTTTACATGTAATAAATGTAAAACACTATATTTTACTCAAGCGATTGAATAGTATTTATTTGCTTAATTTTCTAATAACTTTTTTATTAATGATTTCCCACATTAAATACTATATTATAGTAATATATTGTTTTTAAACCATAAAGTACTGGTAATTTGTGGTAATTATATTTGCAACAAATTTATCAATACAAACAAACTAACTGTTAAAAATTATATATATATATATATATATATATATATATATATATATATGTGTGTGTGTGTGTGTGTGTGTGTGTGTGTGTGTGTGTGTGTGTGTGTGTGTGTGTGTGTGTGTGTGTGCGTGTGTGTGTGTGTGTGTATTACTAACAGTTGCTACAGTTTAGTAAAAGATAGTAGTTTAAATCAGTAATCAGTTTATAACTATATTAAATTAACTATTTAATTCATTTTAATGTGACACATTTTAACCAAGTACGACAATATCAAGATCCTGAATTAATTTATACTTAATCCTACAATTAGACGGTCTGTTATGTTTTCTTTGTGTATGTGAATACGTGAATAAAGTCAGCACGGGCCATATTTGTGAAATACAGTAGGTGGCGATAATGCTCCTAAGGAGTTAGTTAGTTACCATATATGGTTTGCCTAGATTGTGTGCGCTAGATTGTGTGTGAGCCTGAAACGTGTGTGGTTCTGCGGGCCTGCAGCTGGATATATCTCAAACACTCAAGAGTAATTCATCGATGCACAGCTCCACAAGTCCCAAACCAAGCAAGCCAGTGGGGACAGCGACAAGGAAAAAACTTCACCAATTGATGAAAGTGAAGGGGGAAAAAAAACCTGGAGAGAAACCAGGCTCAGTTGGGCACGACGGTTTCCCCTCTGGCCAAACTTCTTGTGCAGAGCTGCAGTCTAGGTGACAGAGGCTGGAGAACGCTGGACGTGCATTGTGGAGAAGCTGCAGGTAGGAGAGATCACCTGCAGTGATTTTAAAGACTTGTCATGGAAAAATATTATTTAATGCAGTGCTTCTTGTTTGGTCTGAGACCCCCTTTATATCGTATCTAAGCAGGCTGTAAAGATCACTGTTTTTTAAATAAATCAGATCGTAAATGCACCGATTAAAAGTTTGTGTGCATATACCCCATTATTTAATGCAAATTGCCATTCATTCATTCATTCATTTTCTTTTTTGGCTTAGTCCCTTTATTAATCTGGGGTCACCACAGCTGAATGAACCGCCAACTATTACAGCATATGTTTTACGCAGTGGATGCCCTTCCAGCTGCAACCCATCACTGGGAAACAATATTTTCCTACCATTGTAGTAGAAGGGTCTAAAGGGGGGAAAAAACAAGGATACGGGATGCCTTGGAATAACCTAATAACTCCAGATGGTATGGCATCAAATACAATAGCAAATTATTTTGAATATTTGAATTTTGAATAATATTGAATTGATCAAGAATTGATCATGCATCCCCTCATGGTTTGTGTCTCATTTCGTGAGCCCACTGATAACTGTTGTTTGCTCTCCTCATTCTCCCCTGCTATCAGCCACGCACACTCCCTCCCTCTGCCCGCAGAGCTCGACGCCCATTATGAAGCATTTTTTGACAAAATTCTGAGGTAGACTTGAACTGAAAAAGGGGGTTTCATGGCCCTTTAAGCAATATTTATTTGAATTGTCTACAAAATTGTCTACAAAAAAAACACTGTTATACAATGATATGCCTAATTACCCTAGTTTTAACTTAATTAACTTAGTTAAGGCTTTAAATGTCACTTTAAGCTAAATACTAGTATTTTGAAAAATATCTAGTCAAATATAAATATTATATCTTCTCTCTGTTAAGCAGAAATTGGGGAAAAATATACCGGGGGTTATTTATTCTTACCTAAAATTTGCAGATTTAATCTCTATTAATATTATTTCACACTATTACTTCTCCTATAAGTAAACAGAGTTAGCAATGAGCTTCTGTGTTGTTGACATACAGTAGAGCTGTTCTGGAATCTGCCACCCTGATGCTCATCATTATCACTATAGTGTTGACTGACTAGTGCTCTGTGCTGTAGTTACTGCTCAGACTGTGTGCTTCTGAGTGTTCACTATGCTTCAGTGTGCTCTGGCTGTGTTTTATTCCTCTCTGTTCCTCGCAGCAGCCGTTCCTCCAGCAGATATTGAGCGCAGCGGCTGTATTAAAGTCAACCAGTGTAAGTGTCTGATGCTGGACGGCTCCGGCCTCATAGATCTGGGCTCGGTGGCGGACGAGGACGGCTTTTTACTGCGTTTTACACCTCTGCAGTCAGAATCGGGAGACGCTGATGTGCTGCTCTCCTTCAGTCCGTGTTTGTCTTTCTCACAGCCTGAGGATTTCACCGCCACCGACTGCACCGATGTGGCCGCTTGTGTCGTTACAAAGTGAGTTTTACGTTTACTTATCATTTAAAGTGTTCGCATGAGATCAAAATGTAGTTGCTAGTGCACATTTTTAGACCTATTATGTCATTTTTACAACATGAAAAATAAGCCTCTGATGTCTCTAGATCAGGGGTGTCAAAACTACGGCCATCTGCGGCCCGCAATCAGCTTAGTGGCGGCCCGCGAGGCTTTTTATAAATATTAATAGAATCTGGCCGCTGGACAAAAATAAACGTAATTCAATAAATGACCACCGGGTGTCGCTATCACGTGCCTTCAATTAGGCAGCATTTTCTGTTATGACATAAAACGAACCGACCAAACTGAGGGAAACATAATTGATAACCAGGTTTTGGTGAGCCATGGCGCAACCAAGAAAAAGGAAAATCAACAGTGAGTGCAGGAAATGTCTGAGTTTTACAAGAGTTTGGATTCATCCAAATTTCACTTGATGAAACGCCATTCTAAAAGGATGATGAGTCTGTTTGGCTCCACATATATATGTGAGAAACATTTTCACTGATGAATCTAAACAAAAGTTTATTGAGAACCAATCTAACTGACAGCCACCTCTGTGATTTGCTACGTATATCTGCTACACGACTCACTCCTGACTGGGCATCAATTCTGAAATCGAAAGCACAACATCACTGTTCACATTAACAGAGTTTATGGTGAGTAAAATATATATTATGATTTTAAAATGCAGAAAATAATTCTATAATAATACCACGCACATACATACATATAAATACATATACACACATATATATGCGTGTCTGTGAAATTGTAAAATTTGGCCCACGACCACGTTTTGTTTTTTTGCATCTGGCCCTCGGCCCAAAAACTTTGGACACCCCTGCTCTAGAGTGTGTGAGAGAAGTTTCAGCTCATAATAACATACAGATAATAACTAATAACTCTCTGAAGCTGACCCTTTCAGGCTTTGTTCCTAATTGTGTGGCATTCCGGTCACTGTGGCTTTAAATTCAAATGAGACTGTGCTCTTTTCAAAAGAGGGCGGAGCTACAAACGCCTGTGTGTCAGCATAGTGGCAGATTCAAAAGCAAGACTGACGTCCTATGCTAATGAGGGAGAGATGGTCACTAGTGGGCGGGGCTTTCTCACCCTGATGACACGTACAAAGGGAGAATGTCAATCAAAGTGTTTCTGCAGACTGTTTTTATCATGTCGGATTATAAACAATAACATTAATACATGTTTACCAGTAGAAATTGGTTATATTAGTATCCATGACGTCACCCATAGGTTTCTAAAGAACCCAAAAGAAGCTACTAGTAGGTGTGGCCAACCGTCGCCATTTTGTTCGCGCATCATCGCACCAACCGAGGCATACCAAACAAGGTCAAAGAGGCGGAGCGTGGGCGGAGTTACAGGATGCATGCAGGCATTTAGCTAAGAGCTTTCTTATGGGAGAAACACATCATATTTCATTAACTGCAACTCGTTTGTTTTCTGACCACACGTGCTTGGTTGTACACTATATCAATAAAGTGTTTAGTCTGTTGAAAACACTGCTGTAATACATCAAGCCACTTAACATCGTTCTTAAGACGTTTTTCAACAGGAAGAAAGTGTGAATTACATCCAAACACTTCAGATATAGTCTGTGTTAGTAAATGCAGGGCTATTTAGGAAATCCAGGCAGAACACTGTATGACAACGCTTCAGATGACGATTTTATAGCCTACAGCTGATCAATCTGTCAGATTCTGGAGTGCATTAGCTAGAGTTCTGAAGAACATTATAAATCATAAATTATCTTAAATAAAACAAGTACATTTAAAGATATGTTATAAGTATATAATTTCACTCACCTGGGAAACGGAGGCCACGTGAATGGTTTGTGAGCACAATTAAGTACACACAGCATGCCATATTATCTGATAATTGCAGGAAATAATTCCAAAGGGCAACTGACTGTGTAAAGCCAAATAAAATAACACAAAATACGATGAATATGCCGAGATCATCGGCTAATCAGCCGGAATCAGCTGAGGTGACGTGACGGCGACCAGCAGGACTAGCTGTCACTCAAGTGGCCACGCCCTTAATTATGCAAACTTAATTTAGCTTAATATAAAGGAAACGGATGAGTTAAAAAAAAAATTCACCCCCCTCACAGTTGTCATGAAGGGTAATATAAGCTATATGAACCAAAATGGTTCTTTGTACCAGGCTGTAAACACCTTTTTCTGCTGTAAAGTCGGCAATTTTAACAGTGGTCTCATTAGAGATTTGCTCTATTATGGAGCCAGGACTAGTGGAATTTCAATGAATTGCAGTTTCAGTTACTTCCGTATTGGCTTCCGGAGGGAGAACGGGAGGTTGCCGCTTGGTTTAAACCCCTTATAAATTTTTGCATAATAGGCCCCCTTCAAAGGAGTGGTCCACTGCGATATCCTATTTTAAACTTTAGTTGATGTGTAATGTAGCTGTGTGAACATAAACCGCATCTCTGAATGTAAGGGGTGACATTGGCTATTACAGAGTTAGCTTTGCAAAGCCTACAGCGAATGAAGTTTGGGGACTACATAAAAATACATCCTGGTTAATGATGTCATAAACCCTTCAGGTTAAGTGCATACACTCTGCGCAGCGAAGGGGCGTGGCCAGATGTGCTGTTATGTTATAGCAGGATGCTTCCTGGTGACATGGAGCTGATCCGTGAATCTTAGCACATTATGTTAGCTGACCAATCAGAGCTTCTTGAGGGCGGGCCTTTCAGAGGAACTAGGAAATATGACATTGGTTTTCAGGTTAGCTGTATATAATTAAAGTAAGATATATGAACAAAATAACCAGATTTTTTACAAATGATGCATGAGCACACATTGCTTTGCACCCTATAAACCCAATCAACTTTAAAGATACACTCTGGACCAGCCCTTTAAATATCCATTGATACATTCCATAGTATTTATTTTTCTATATGGAAATCAATGGCTGCCAGTTTTCAAATTCCTATAAATATCTTCTTTTATATATCTATCAATAAGACGCAAGACGTGTATGGCGTGATTTGTTGCTATTTTCAGACCAGTGCAACCCTAATTTTCACATTTTTTGCCACGTTGTTCAAATAGTAAATCAATTTGTGCCGCTTTGTGGACTCATGGGTGTGCTGATCTATAAAGGAGGTGTGTTAAAGCACATTGTTGGTGCGCTGCTATTTTAAAGAGCCCCTATTATGGGTTTTTGAAAATGATCTTCATGCAGTGTGTAACACAGCTCTAAGTGAAGTGAAATGTCCAGCTGAGGCTTAAATCTGAAAGTGCACAGTGTTTAAAACTATTGATTCATCCATAAAAGAGTCGACTCATAGTTCCTCAAACGAATCGCCGTGCTTACGAGTCTTTATCCGTTTCGGCATGACGTGAACACGAAACATAAGCCCCGCCCATCTGTGCGTGCGCAGCCCCGGGAGATTAAAACCCCCAACCCTGCCCACAAACAACAGAGGTGAGAAAAAGTTGCCAGATTGGGCGGTTTTGAATGTGATTGTGCAGGTAAAAACCTTTTGGAGAGGGTTTGGACTGGAATCAGTCAGCTACATCTGGCAACACAGAGAAGAGCACTGTGCTCAACTGGATATTATTGGAAGTGTGCAGATGAACCAGACATGAGACTTTGATGAGTCAGTAGTTGAGGCTTATTTCTGCAGAAATACCTCAGCATTAAACCCAGCCATGTGCTGTGTTTCCTCTGAGGAGTGCTTACAACGGATGATTCGGAGCACCGGGACATTTCCTGGCCTGCTATCCAGCAAGTGTGAGTAAGTGCGATTTAAAACGGTCACCTCATTGTTTTCTCTAGCTTGTAAATGGTGTATTTAATTGTGTTTTGTAACTTGTAACCGCTTGTAGTGTCTCTGGTTAACTTGTATTCTCATATCGCGTCTAAAAGCACGTTGTAAACCCGACGCGTGACGCTTTGTTTACGGATTAAAATGCATTTGTGAGCTTGTGTTCATTCTGCTGTTTGTCGTTGCTATGGCCACCCCAGCTCTGCTACACACGTTTTTACTTCTGGTTAAGAATAGAGTGATATGCTGGGAGACCGGGGGGTTAGTTTCGGGGGTGAGGTGTCTGAAATACGGGCGACTCCCGATAAAAACGAGTGTTGGCAGATATGCTCACGCACACACTATGACTACTTCAATATTGATAAGCTGTGGTGGGCATTCTCTCACGCTGAATGATGTCGACCAATCGCAACAGACTGGGTCATCGGTCCAATCAGCGCAGTTTAGCATCGCGCTAATGAGGAGTTTGGAACAAATGAATCACTGAACGATTCATATAGGAGTCGCTGGGATAATGAGGGAAAAATAAATGCAGATTATAAGACAATGAAAGTGTTTTTTGACAATGCATGCATATCAGCCTGCTGTTGGAGACCCCCAAAACCAATATATGACCATTTTTAATGTATAATATGGGCTCTTTAAGGAACTGAAATAGACCGCGCCATTGCCCACCTGAAACCTGCTCTAAAGTCCAGGGCAGAGCGCGTTAGTTTTGCACCTATGCAGGTGCAAACGCTTACACATTGTTTAATACACACAGGATGAACAGCAGTACACAAATATCTGTTCATATGAAAAAAGTAAAGGATCAAAATGTTACAAAAATGATTATTTACAACATAAATATAAACACCACTGCCTCTATGCCTTCTTCACCTCTGGGGGCTTTTTCAGTTTATTCATGACAACCTGCATCAGGATAATGTTATTATTATTAGCAGTATTATTTATTATATGCATATTAATATTTGTTTTAATTAAAACTAGTGTAGATTTGTCCTCCTGTGGGGTTTTGGAGACGTCTGCATCACCATATGGATCATAAGAACAGGACGTGTGTTTGGACATAAGTTGTTTGACCACACTTCATTATTATTATTCATTGATTTGTTTGCTGGAAATAGTTTTGAAACAAATCTTTGCGCTTAACAAACTAAATTAAATATGTAGGCTGATGGATGTCTTCAGCGGAGTGAGTACAACACCGTTTTCTTATTCACAAAAGTAAAGGAGTAAAGAGTAAATGTAAAGTAAAGAGAGAGTAAAGAGGCTGAATGGAGGAGGCTCGTTCTTTATCCTTGCGCTGCAGATGCTCTGTTTAACTGTTTTCTCACTATAGAAACGTTCAGTTTTTCCACCTACAAAGTCTGCCATGTAAATAGCAAATGCACCATGGCACTACGCAAGTGACTCTAAAAGTGAATGTGACATGAGACTCTGATTGGTTTAATGCACTTTATGCTCAAAACACAGCCATAAATCATTAAGAGAATAAAAATAGTAAAAGTGGATTCAGACACGCCCTTTTGTGCCATGCGCTTTAGACTTTGCACCTAGATCATTAAAATAGAGCCCGAGATCTTCATTTACACATCTATCTTCCTCACATAAAGGCTTGGAAGCACTTGAGGATGAGCAAATGAATTTTTTGAGGTGAACTACTCCTTTAAGCTCAAATGATGTTATCCATATTGGTGTCGATCATTGACTGTGTTTATCTGTATGTATTTTGGAGTTTTTATTTGTATTTTTGCAGGACTCATCAGGACAACAGGCTCATTGATCAGTACTTGAACTACGGCAGACACGAGGGCAGTAAATTCAGCTATAACGACACAACGAAGACGCTTTCTGTCACCTATTCCTGTGAGTTCATCTATATCTTTCGTTTAATACTTACTTTTCAAGTCTTTAGATTTATCATTTAACTATTCTTATTTTAAAATAAAATGGGGCGTCACGGTGGCTCAGTGCTTAGCACTGTCACCTCACAGCAAGAAGGTCCCTGGTTCGAGTCCCGGCAGGGCCAGTTAGCAATTCTGTGTGGAGTTTGCATGTTCTCCCCGTGTTGGTGTGGGTTTCCTCCAGGTGCTCTGATTTCCCCTACAGTCCACACACATGCGCTATAGGGGAATTGAATGAGCTAAATTGATCATGGTGAAAATGTGAATGAATTTTTATAGGTGTTTCCTAGTACTAGGTTGCGGCAGGAAGGGCATCCGCGGCGTGAAATATATGTCGAAATAGTTGGCGGTTCATTCTGCTGTGGCAACCTCTGAAATAGTGACTAATCCAAAGTAAAATGAATAAATGAATAATTACCAAAACAAATATTTTTGTTATTTCAGTGGATTAACTTGCGCAGACTGTTTACTTTTTGTGCAGCATGTAATTTGACACCCAGTGGTTGAACTAGGTATTGCACTCCAGGATCAAATCAAACGCAAGAGCAGGTTGCCAGATTGAGGACCGAGGAGAGAGTCTGACTCTCAGGCCTAAAGACTGATTTAAACCGTGTTCTAAAAAAAGCAACGGTATCTGATAGAGGGAATATTCTCCATTCTAACCAACAACTAAAATGTACATTTTAAAAACGGCTTCTATTTCTCAAGCTAAACAACAGAAAACTGACAATGATCAGCTCAGGAACACCTCATGTGCTTTATTCAGTGTTAAATGTTAACAATGTGAGTTTGAATGCCATTTTACATGACATTTACTGCCATATACTGAAAGCAGCAGCAGATAGTTCACCTCCGATCTGGACAATAAAATAAACTGATTGAGATTAAACTTTAGAACTGTGAAATAATGCAAACTAACCCATATGAGTGATTCAGCATCTACATTTAATAATGTTAAAGAGGTTTAATATGTATTAATTAGATTATAAATCTTACCATGGGGCGACACGGTGGTGCAGTAGGTAGTGCTGTCGCCTCACAGCAAGAAGGTCGCTGGTTCGAGCCTCAGCTGGGTCAGTTGGCATTTCTGTGTGGAGTTTGCATGTTCTCCCCGTGTTCGCGTAGGTTTCCTTCGGGTGCTCCGGTTTCCCCCACAAGTCCAAACACATGTGCTACAGGTGAATTGGGTAAGCTAAATTGTCCGTAGTGTATGTGTGTGAATGAGAATGTTTGGATGTTTCCCAGAGATGGGTTGTGGCTGGAAGGGCATCCGCTGCGTAAACAAATGCTGGATAAGTTGGCGGTTCATTCCACTGTGGCGACCCCAGATTAATAAAGGGACTAAGCCGACAAGAAAATAGATGAATGAAATCTTACCATTTCACGAGTGAGTGCACTATTCTGTGCTTCTGAATGGCTGTGTTTACATTTCTGATGTGTTTTGTTTGGTGCAAACAGCCAAATTGCTCATCACTGTAAATCTCGTCATGTAGTGTGTTGTTAGGACACGTGGTTACGATGTAACATGCTCACCTAATGTTTACGCTCGCAATATTATATTATTTGCTAATTAATAACCTCATGTGGAACTCTGAATCTGAGTCTCATTTCTGAGTCTGCTACTGTCCACCGGAGGTCGCATTTCGGTCACAGACGCATGCTTTCAGAGCCTTTCTGAATGAATGAATGAAATACAACGAAATAAAATGAATTCCAACAAGGCACTCCGGGGTGCAGAAATATAATTGGCTAAACTGGCATTGAGCAGGTTAAAATGACCAAACCAAAGACAGCGTTCCGGCACGGAAAACACATTTTCAAAGCAGAATATCTGACTTCAGCATTGTTTTTCAGATAAACAAGTATGTTAACTGTGCATGTTTCTGAAATATCTGAAATATATTATGGCTTTAGAAGAGTCAAACGCTTACATACAGCACCTTAACAATGTGCAAAACTAACATAGTAAATTTTGATTTCATGCAAACTTTATGCTTACATTCTAATGCACTGCTAAAGACTCATTCGTCATTAGTGATATAGCTATACTGTAATCCTGGCAGTAAATAAAACTTAAGACTCGTTCACGTTACGAGCGACTCGCAGCAGCAAAGCAGCAAGCGACCGTTCATTTTAGTTTGGATATTTTTATTGATTTTCAGTTTTTCAAACCAGAAAAACAACAATACAAACCCCTTACCCATACCAATCCAACAGCGGGACAGCGCTTACATGAACCGAAAATTAACAAATATACAATTTTACATGCAGGTTTGAATACAAAAATTTAGAGTAATGATTGGCGCCCTTGGACTTATAAGTTGTGCATTGTGCATAACCAGTAGGCTTATCATTTAAAGTTATGCGCATATTAAGTTATACACAGAAGTTAGCTTTTCCTCTAGGGTTTTTCACCATTTTAGTGGCTGGAAATCTCTATATGCAAGGCATCACTGGCGCTTCCAGATGGCATTAAACTTATATTTATTTATTATTTTACATTTTTTATAAAGCAGGCCCGAAGCCCGATAAGCGCTAGCTTTGATGTAAAAACTGGCCCGAAACCTGGCCCGAGGGGCACAAAAAAGTGCTCAAAAGGGCTCAATTGCAGGGCTCTACTAGCCTTTAAATATCACTTTAAGCTGAATACTAGCATCTTGAAGATTATCTAGTCTAATATTATTTACTGTCATCATGGCCAAGATAAAAGAAATCAGTGATTAGAAATGAGTTATTAAAACTATTATGATTAGAAATGTGTTGAAAAAAAATCTGCTCTCCGTTAAACAGAAATTGGAGAAAAAATATACAGGGGGGCTAATAATTCTGACATCAGCTGTTTATGTTGACTTGTGTTCCGTTCAGTGTCTCCAGAGCTCAAGCCTCAGACTGTGGTTCATTACCGCTGCGGCCCAAATCGCTCCATCTCCTCCAGCCGGAGCGCGGGTTCGGGTTCGAGTGCAGTGCTGCAGATGTGGGTGGAGAGTCCGTGTGTGTGTCCGAGTGCCTGCACACTGGTGGATGTGGGTCCGGGAACGATCATCCTCATCATCCTCTGCCTCAGCGGGACAGCATACTTCATCACAGGTCAGCCATAGCCTATTTAATTTTTTTCAATTCATCTTTATTTGTGTAGCGCTCTTAGAATGTAGATGTTAAAGCAGCTTCACATGGATTATAGTCAATTAAAACAGTGTCAGTCCAGTTTTCAATGTTGAAGTTCAGTTTAGTTCAGTTCAGTGTGGTTTAATATTCACTGCTGAGAGTCCAAACACTGAAGAGTAATCCATCGATGCGCAGCCCTACAAGTCCCGAACCATGCAAGCCAGAGGCGACAGCGGTGAGGAAAAAACTTCACCAATTGGCGAAAGTGAAGAATTAAAAAACTTTGAGAGAAACCAGGCTCAGTTGGGCATGACCATTTCTTCTTTATGGCCAAACATCTTGTGCAGAGCTGCAGTCTAGGGGCCGTCTATCGTGGAGAAGCCACAGGTGGGAGTGGTCATCGGCTGGTGAACAGGCTGGCCCTTCAGGAACAATGTGAGGACTCATCTGTCACTGAGGTCTTACAGGGATCGGTCTCATGCTCTCCACTCCTCCATGACCACCACAGCAGTTGCTCAGGATACGGCCTGGTCCAGGATTATGGAAACCTCTGGAATAATAAAAACCAGACTAACATAAGTGCAGATGCCATTCAAATTATAATGTCTTTTGGGAAGTGTTCCCGGCTCCGGTTGCCCTAAATAATGCAGACTAACAATCCTTTAGAGCAATGTTTCTCAACTGGTGGGTCGTGACCCAAAAGTGGGTCGCAGGAACATTTTCAGTGGGTTGCGGAGTGTGTAAAAACAACAAAAGTTTAATTTTTAACTTGTTTTGCGTATACCGGACTTTTATTTTGAAATGCGCGCATGACAACCGATCCCTTTGGAATCACGAGGAAAGCGTCACGTTGCCGAGCAACATAGAGAGTCAGCTGGTGGAGCTGTCATGTGAGAAGATGCTGAAAAGGAAATTCAGTGAAGTAAGCCTCTCCCAGTTTTCGCGATCTGAGAGTGTGATCAAACCCATCCCATTCAGAACTACGTATCTGTGAAAGTGGCTTCTCCTCCTTGGTGCAGCTTAAGCCAAAGCAGAGGAACAGGTTGTACATAGAGCACGATCTTTGGGTAGCACTGTCTACCATCACTCCTGACTTTGAAACTCTTATCACATCAGTAAAGCACATCCTCAGTTATCTCATTATCTTCCCAAATTACTGTGAAGTGAAACAGATGTTTATAATTGCTGTCATATTAGATGTAAAAATGGTTCTGGATGTTTTAATCATTTTACAATTTGCTGGTTTGTTCTGTTCAACAGGATCAGTGTTAATGTTTTATTAACAGTTCAGTTTTGTTTATGGTAACAACCTTTCCTTACCCTAACCGCTGTTTACAGTGTTTGTCGTTTTTACTTTGTAATATTTCTATAATTTGATACATTTTGTTAAATGACAGCAATAAAATATTGTTTATTTGTAAGTCTTGCTGATTTTCTCATGAGTTTTCTGTCACTAGTTGTGTATGTTAACAAATAAATACAAATTAATTATAATTCCTAAAATTATATTACAGTTCCTAAAAGTTTGGGTTGCGGCTTGATGACCATGTAAAAATGTGGGTCCCGTGGCCAAACCAGTTGAAAACCACTGCTCTAAAGTATTTGGATTTGTGTTTGTGGATGGGTTTGTGTTTTATGTGTATGCTAATGCAGAGAGATGTGTCTTTAATCTAGTTTTACACTGACAGAGTGTGTCTGTGTTACATCCTCCTGGCTTAAGAAGTAAGTAACAAAATCCAAATAAAGTCCAAACCAGAAAGTCAAATCAACTTAAATATGTTTAATCAAAATTAAGTGAAATAATTGAATATAAAGAAAAGAAAAAAAAAACTCCAAAGCCGAAGAGGGAAGGATGAACACCCGCAGTCCTGTTCTCTTGGTCTTTATCCAAACGCATATCACAGGTAACACTCCGCACCTGGTCCAAACGTAATCATTTGTCAGTCAATACCAGATCACGGAACACCTCCATCTAGTGGACAAGTCACTATGACCATCACAGCCTGCTTCCCGAACTGTGCTAGGAAAGCTGTTCCAAAGTAATGTTCCAGTCTGCAGTTGATTTTGATATTCTGGGAATAATTAATTTTCCAGAATTAATTGAGCGTAGAGGACGTGATGGGCTATAATACACCAGGAGCTCCCTCAAACACTGGACAGCTAAGCCGTTCAGGGCTTTGTAGGTAGAATTTTTAAATTTATACAATATTTAATAGGGAGCCAATGCAGTGATGACAGAACTGGAGTAATATGATCATATCTCTGTGTTCTAGAAAGCTCTCTAGCAGCTGCATTTTGAACTAGCTAAAGTTTGTTAACTAGCCCAACAGGGCAGCCGCCTAGTAATGCATTACAATAATCTAAAAGAGAGGTCATAAAAGCATGAATAAGCTTTTCCGCATCAGACGTTGATAGCATATGTCGAAGTTTGGCAACATTTTTAAGATGAAAAAAATGCAGTTTTACAGATGCTTGAAATCTAATGCTTCCAGAGTTGGACTTGGGATCCAAAGGTCGCAGTTTTTCAAAGGTCACCAGCAGGGGTTGTTGGTGGGGAGAGTGAATAAATATCCACCTTAATATGGGTCAATATAAGATTCTGATGGTATGAAAGCCTTGAACAAAAATATCACCTTATTGAAATTACTGCGGGCGCCACGGTGGCCTAGTGGTTAGCACGTTCGCCTCACAGCAAGAAGGTCGCTGGTTCGATCCCCGGCTGGGCCAGTTGGCATTTCTGTGTGGAGTTTGCATGTTCTCCCCGTGGTTGCGTGGGTTTCCTCCGGGTGCTCCGGTTTCCCCCACAAGTCCAAAGACATGCGGTACAGGTGAATTGGGTAAGCTAAATTGTCCGTAGTGTATGTGTGTGAATGAGAATGTATGGATGTGTTTCCCAGAGATGGGTTGTGGCTGGAAGGGCATCCGCTGCGTAAAACAAATGCTGGATAAGTTGGCGGTTCATTCCGCTGTGGCGACCCAGGATCAATAAAGGGACTAAGCCGAAAAGAAAATGAATGAATGAATGAATGAGATTACTGCTCTGAAATATTGATTCATTTTCTTTTCGGCTTAGTCCCTTTATTAATTTGGGGTCACCACAGTGGAATGAACCGGCAACTTATCCAGCATTTGTTTTACGCAGCAGATGCCCTTCCAGCTGCAACCCATCTCTGGGAAACATTCATACACACTCATACACTACGGACAATTTAGCCTACCCAATTCACCTATACTACGTTTTGGACTTGTGGGGGAAACCGGGGCACCCGGAGGAAACCCACGCGACTACGGGGAGAACATGCAAACTCCACACAGAAATGCCAACTGACCCAGCCGAGGCTCAAACCAGCAACCTTCTTGCTGTGAGGCGAACATGCAACTCACTACGCCACTGTGGCGCCCGCTCCGAAATATGTATGACATAAAACAGCAACTTTTTCCCCTCATTAAACACAATATATTTTATTTTAGTTTAACTCATTTTATTGACAACTCTCAATCACAGAGGAATTACAAGTGGGAAAGAAAAACCAAACACATTACTCTCACAATGTTGAGGAAAGAAATACTGGGTGGTAAAACATTCCTAACTCGCTGAACCATATTGAGATGAATACACGATAAATGCACTATATAAATACACATCACTTACATTACTTACTATGTTAATATACAGTTGTGTTTCCTGCAGGATCATGTGCACTGCGGCCCTTCAGGAGCAGTAATGGTATCCTGATGGCCCCAGAGGACAGTGTGTGGTGTATGATCTGCCATCGTCTCACCAAGGGCTGCGGGGCCACCAGAAAGAGGAGCTGCTCACTGAGAGATACACTGTGAGAAACACACAGCACTGGGAAAACAACAGGCTGATTAATGAGACAAGATCGGTGACAATAAGAGCCTGTTTACACGAACACATGTACTTTTAAAACCACACTTCATACCATACAGTTCCGCTGTTTGTCCAGATGATAATGCAGTGTAGGGTGACTGAAACCAATACTTTCTGAAAACTCCGGCCCAGTGAAGAGGCTACATAAGGGCCAGGGTGGTGCTGGTCAATCTGTGTTTTTGAAAACACTGTCGGTTGGGTTTAGGAAAGGGGGTGGGCGCTGGTCAATCAGTGCTTTTGAAAACACTGTCGGTTGGGTTTAGGGAAGGGGGTGGGCG
>CAIGQQ010004820.1:2429573-2445128 GCA_903798035.1 Danio albolineatus | reverse complement strand
TTTAAGTATTTATATTATTGTTGTATAATCATATAAACTGTGGTGATAATAATAATAATAATAATAATAATAATAATAATAACAAAAACCAAAAACGAATTATTATTATCATTATTTTTATTATTATCATAATTATATCACCGTTTATACCATTATACAATAATAATAACAATAACAATTTTTGTTATTCTTAAATCACAGTTAATACCGTTATAAAATAGTAATAATAATAGCAATAATAATAATAATAATAATAATAATAATAATAATAATAATAAATATAATAATAATATCACAGTTGATATAATTATACAATAATAATAATAATAATAATTAGTTTTTGGTTACTATTATTATTCTTGCTACAACAACATCACAGCTGAGAAAATAATGTGTAAGAGTGTATTAGTGCTGGGCAAAAATGAACCGCGATTAATCGCATCCAAAATAAAAGTTTGTTTTGACATAATATAGATGTATATTTATTATGTATATGTAAATACGCACATTCATACATCTATTTGAAAAAAAATGCTCATTTATATTTAGATATAAAATATATGAATACATGATACAAATTATATATACATTTAAATATCTATGTGACACAATTGCTTTGTTTTATGAACGTGTGTATCACATATACATATAAATATATAACATATACATTATTCACAGTAAAACACAAAATAAAATAATTTATTATTTCAAATGTATTTGTGCATTATGGTGTTGTGCTTATCAATGCCTACAAATGTTTACCAATTAAAAAACTACAGAGGAAAACACTTGTAGTTCCTCTAGCACAGTGATGAGAACAAAAATGATCACTGAAAAACAAACATTTACCAGAATTCAAACGGATTAATTATCATCATAATCTTAATGACGGCCTGATTCCTCTGGATTTTGAGGTGTAATGTGAGCTGGACGTGTGTGTGTGTGTGAGATTCTCCTGTAAAGTGCATTGGTTTTCTAACACACGATGAGAGGAAAACTGCAGCGTTTTCAAACATGTGTGTGTCCTTTCACAGCATTCAGACCTGCTGAAACTCCAGGAAAACACACGACAGCCCTTCAAGAGCTCATCAGCGCAAGTGTAGTGTTCATCGCTAATGAAAGACTACAACAACAAACACTTACAGATGTGAAACAAACAGACAAGAACAACATGCGTCAGGAAAAACACTTACATGTAACTCTGTCCAGGTAAAGCCATGTGGCGTTTGGCACTGATTAGACTTGATGATAAAGTGAGTGAGTATGTGTGTGTGTGTGTGTGTGTGTGTGTGTGTGATGTTTCCACTATTGCGGTGATGATGAAGTGAGAGAAGAGTGCGCATCTAATGGCTCTCGATGACCACAGGCTCATAAACTCCAGCAGAGACCCTGTGAACACAGCAGAGGGGTTGACCAGTCAGTCTGAGGCTGTGATGTGTGATTATGTGAGTCAATCAATTCACTGAGCTCAGATATTAACCCTTGTGTGCTGTCTGGGTTGTTTTCATCCACTCCTGGATGATTTTGAGTCTTAATTTAAGAGCCAGCAATATTTCAAACAGTTTTCCCCCGTGACATTGCCGGCTCCCACATCAAAACATCTAGGTGTAATCTTCAACTCCACACTCTCCTTTCAACCTCATGTTAAATCCGTTACTAAATCTTCTTTCATTTACGTCGTATTGCTCAACTGCGTCCCTTGATCAGTAGCAGGGATGCTGAGACTGTCGTCCATGTGTTTGTCTCATCACGCATCGACTACTGTAATGCCCTTTTCATTGGTCTGCCTGCCTGCCTCATCTCCAGATTACAGCATATTCAAAACTCCGCGGCTAGAATACTCACTCATACCAAACGCTCTGCTCACATAACCCCAATCTTGTCTGACCTCCATTGGCTCCCAGTCGCTTACCGCATTAAATTCAAAATTCTCCTGCTTGTATTTAAATCCCTAAATGGCCTGGCCCTCTCTTACCTTAGCAACATGCTTGTCCCCTACATTCCTACTCGCTCATTACTCTCCTCTGTCACTGGCCTTCTTGCTGTCCCTCAGTGTCGTCTCTCTTCAATGGGGGGCAGATCATTTAGTGTCACTGCACCCAAACTCTGGAACTCTCCACCACATTCACTCCGTTCTGTTAATAATATCTCAGAATTCAAATCATTACTTAAAACTCTCTTGTTTTCTGAATGCTACACTTCAGATCTGATAAACTGACCTCTTTTGTTTGACCCTCCTGTACTCTACATATTTGGCTCTTAGGTCTTGTTTTGTATTTGCAGTTTGTTTTTGATTCCCTGTATGTTTGCAAACCTATTGTTGTCTCTACTTGTTTACTGTTTCTTTATTGTCTGCTTGTACAATCTCTTCTGGAAAGGCGCTATATAAATAAAACTTATTAATATTATTATTATTAATTTGGCCACAACTTTCTCTATGTTTCAGCAAATGGAATGATTTTTGGGCACGGGTCTTATTTTGACACATAATTGTAGGGAATAACTGGCTAATTTCAAGCTTTTCTCCATCATCTGGGTTTAAAATCTATATGGGTGATTATGTCACGTTTGGTGATGTAGCAAACAATTGCGAATTCTGTGATGATCTGCCAAGTTCTAATTATAATTCATGACATTGAGTTTCTTATCTTATGAGAAGAGCTGTCTCAGAATTATTCAGCTGTGAGACCCGTGTGTGTTCATGACGGGTCATGGTGACAGTCGTATTGTCAAAAGTACTACGAGTCTGTGTTGAAATTTAAAGAAATGCATTGCATTTGGAGCGCTGCTGAGTGGATTATTGAACTTTGCTGATTGGCTGCTCAACAGATACAGTTTAATGCAGGTTAACACTAGCGCCATCTCCTGTTAAACACAAGTATAGACACCACCTCTATTGGTGAATGGATAGCAATTGTTCAAGAAATAAGTAATATGGAAGATTTGACATTTATTTTAAGACTTTAAAAGACTTATTTCTAAAATAATGAAAGAAATGGATCGAACACTGTGATGTAAACCAGGGGTTTTCAACCTTTTTGCGACAAGATCCACACACGTGGCTGTCAGTAAATAACCACACACATTGCGAAATGTGGATTTTTTTCTCTTTTCATTCGGAGTATGGTGTTAAATTCCATTAAAACAACACTCTTCCACCAGTCCTTACTCCATATTCGCGTCCAATACTCCATTTTGTCATGGGGGCATGAATGAAAGTGTATGTCTTCAAAGTAGGGCATCCTGCTGATTTGATTCAGAAGAGCACTTTTTTTGTCAGACACTCACCGGTTTGACTTTCATTTACTATCATTTATTTTAAAAAGCACCCGGTCCATTTTATTTGCATTTATTTTACTCAAACACATTAACTCTTCAGGTGCCTGATAGTTAGCTGCGGAACTAACGATAATCAGATTCCCTCTAGTGAACGCATAAAAATCCTCATCATAATTTACTCGAGTGCACGCCTCAAACTCTCACGCCCTCCTCAATAGGTGTTGGCACCCCACAGTTTGAAAACCACTGATGTAAACAACTGTTGAATGTACAGAATCTTTAACAATGGAAACCCCCCAATGTTGTTGTTTTTCTTTGTTTCCTTTCCTTTATTTTTAATCTTTCCTGTCGAGTTTTGTAAATTTTAACCTTTGAAAGTAAAAATCTTAAATAAGTAAAAATAAATCTAAAATAAAAATAACAATTAGCCTGCAAAACTGAGTTCAGAATTGATTTAAGAGAGAATAGGGATGCATTTTCAAAATCTGAAGCAATTTTCCACCACAGCTCTATTTTGCATTTGTGCAGTGTGTTTATGAACTGACCTGTTTCCCAGCTGAATGCCGCTCAGTGCTGTCGTTCCATCTCTGCTCACAAACAGCCTCAGGTTACTATCTGCACACACACACAGAAAGAGAACAGTGACGACACAGTTGTTTAAACTCAATCTAACTCTATTTACTGACATTTTTTTTGTTCATAAATTAAAAATAATGATTTTTTTTAACAGATTGATTATTGGAATCAAGACTATATAAGTATATAGGAATTAGGAACCCTTGAAAATCAAATTCTGTTTACTGCAGATTTAATAGTAAAAATAAATAATGTACAGTGCATCCGGTAAGTATTCGTAGCGCTTTACTTTTTCCACATTTTTTATGTTAGTCTTATTCTAAAATGGATTAAATTCATTTATTTCCTCAACATTCTACACACAATCCCCCATAATGACAATGTGGAAAAAGAGTTTTTGAAATTGTTGCAAATTTATTAAAAATAAAACACCTGAAGAATCACATGTACATCAGTATTCATAGCCTCCGCTGTGAAGCACTACATTAAGCTCAGGTACATTCTGTTTCCACTGATCATTCTGGAGATGCTTCAGCAGCTTCACTAGAGTTCACCTGTGGTAAATTCAGCTGATTGGACATGATTTGAAAAGGCATACACCTGTGTATATAAGGCCCCAGGGTTGACAGTGCATGTCAAAGCACAAACCAAGCATGAAGACAAAGGAACTGTCTGTAGACCTCCGAGACAGGATTGACTCGAGGCACAAGACTGAGGAAGGTTACAGAAAGATTTCTGCTGCTCTGAAAATTCCAATAAGCACAGCGGCCTCCATCATCCGTAAGTGGAAGATGATGAACCACCAGGACTCTTCCTATAGAGCTGGCCGGCCATTTAAGCTGAGTGATCGGGGGAGAAGAGGCTTAGTCAGGGAGGTGATCAGTAACTCGATGGTCACTGTCTGAGCTCCAGCGTTCTTCTGTGGGGAGAGGAGAACCTTACAGAAGGACAATCATCTGTGCAGCAATCCACCAATCAGGCCTGTATGGTAAAGCGGCCAGATGGAAGCCACTACTACCTGGAGTTTGCCAAAAGGCATCTGAAAGACTCTCAGACCATAAGAAACTAAACTCTCTGGTCTGAAAAGACTCAATCTGAACTCTTTGGCGTGAATGCCAGGCGTTACGTTTGAAGAAAAGCATAGTGGTGAAGCATAGTGGTGGCAGCATCATGCTGTGGGGATGTTCTTCAGCAGCAGGAACTGGAAGACTAGTCAGGATAGAGGGAAAGATGAATGCAGCGATGTACAGAGACATCCTGAATGAAAACCTGCTTCAAATCGCTCTTGACCTCAGACTGAGGCGACGGTTCACCTTCCAGCAGGACAATGACCCAATGCACACTGCCAAAATATCAATGGAGTGGCTTCATGACAACTCTGTGAACGTCCTTGAGTGGGCCAGCCAGAGCCCAGACCTAAATCCTATTGAACATCTCTGGAGAGATCTGTAAATGGCTGTACACCGTCGCTTCCCATCCAACCTAATAGAGTTCGAGAGGCACTGCAAAGAGGAATGGGCAAAAACTCCCAAAGACAGGTGTGCCGAGCTTGTGGCATCATATTCAGAAAGACTTGAGGCTGTAATCGCTGCCAAAGGTGCATCAACAAAGTACTGAGCAAAAGCTGTGAATACTGATGTACATTTGATTCTTCAGGTTTATTATTTATAATAAACTTGCAACAATTAAAAAAAATTCTTTTTTTCTACATTGTCATTATGGGGGATTGTGTGTAGAATGTTGAGGAAATAAATCAATTTAATTCATTTTGGAATAAGGCTGTCACGTAAAAAATGTGGAAAAAGTGAAGCGCTATGAATACTTTCCAGATGCACTGTAATGGACTAAGATCACCCTAGTATCACAAATAAAGCTGTTGGGAAAATTTAAAGCCTTAGTTTTAATGCAGTAATTCTCAGCAATGAATGCAAAGCACACCTGACCAATGACTGGCAGCTGTTTACATACTGAGGTTGTGATTGGCTGATCGGTTCCCTCACCTTCATTGTTACTGATGTCAGAGAAGTTCTGGCTCTGCACAATCTTCTCCACGATGTCGTCTGCATCGATGCGCGTGTCGTTGACCCACGTCGGCTGATCCTCCACTGAGTCCTGCTTCCTCCTGGACAAACACAAGGACAAAAACGGTCATATACACGAGCTGTGATTTTCCAAGCTGGAAACATCTGCTGCAAACTCCATTAATGCATCCCACCGTGCACATTTATAATCGGACGATCTGCTAAAACTAAATCACATGACTTTACTGATGCGCATGCTGACGTTTATTCACTAAATGGGCTTCTATCATAGTTTATACACATAAAATTAGTTGGATGGAAAGATGATGGAGCGGCTGAGGTGGCGTACCGTAGGGGTCTGCTGGAGGGTAACATGGGCCGGGGGGGACGAGGAGGGCGATCAGGACGGCTGTCACTCTCTGACGGGGCGTCTGCGCTCACACTGCTGCCTGTAGAGGTGTTCCTGCGGTGGGTCAAATCTGACAGACTGGAGGAGCAAGACAGCTCAGTGCTGTAGCCTGTATACACACAATATATATATATATATATATAAATACATACAGTTGAAGTAAGAAATATTATCCCTCCTGAATTATTAGCCCCTCTGTATATTTTTTCCACAATTTCTGTTTAACGGAGAGAAGATTTTTTTTCAACACATTTCTAAACATAATAGTTTTAATAACTCATCTCTAATCACTGATTTATTTTATCTTTGCCATGATGACAGTAAATAATATTTGACCAAATATTCATTAAGATACTAGTATTCAGCTTAAATTGACATTTAAAGGCTTAACTAAGTTAATTAGGCAAGTCATTGTATTGACCTTATTCCGCTCCAGCCACTTTCAATACTTCGCTCTTCCGCATTTTGTCATCCAACTTCCGCTACGCTGACACAGTACATCAGATGACTGTTTCAGACAGTCATTACATAGTGTACAGTTAGCTGTAATTTTAGAAAAATGGCATATAATGCTAGTTCAGTAAATGTTTTGAGCTGGGAGTACGGTGAAACCTCCCTGCAACAATCAGATGGTCTCATATTGCCCCATCCATCGTTACCGTTAATGTGGCTAGATGATATGAGCCAGAGGTAACTTACGGGGATATTTTTAATCACTTTGTCCTGTCACATGGAGTAGATGGAGCGTTTATGAAGACTTATAAGAGTACAGAGGGCTACCAGTATTTACAGTGGGAAAGTTGGTGGTGTTCTAATACACAGTGAGGGGGATTTCATCTTTTTAAAAGCAAATGTGCTCCGCAGCCAGTCCAGCAGTCCATGCCACTCAGCGTAGGTGCTACTTAGTAAGCAGGGGTCAGTGGAGACTACAGGATGTTCCTGCATCGCTGGTTTGGGAAGGTCCTGTAGCCACGCAGCCTTTATATTATGGAAGGCAAGTAAATATATAAATAAACAGTAATATCTTATAAGGTCTGTGTTAACATAAGTAAGCCATAAATGTTAACAGTATGCTAACGTGTTTGTGTAATAATACACAGCTGCTGACTCGGTTACCATCAGCAGACTGAGTATCTGGTCAGATCTCTTCATTTGTGAGGTATTGAGCTTATTCTTCAAAGTCGCTCGTTCTTTGTGATTGTTGTAGAACTTCTGATTCAGTCGCCTGTGGGAAAAATGACTAGGAGTAATAAATGAGAGAAAACAGTCAAACTACTCGCTCTACAAACAAGTGTTTGCACGACTACACAGACAAAGCAGAATAATATAAGAAGAAAACATCAGTTTGCAACATCAAGCAGCAGAACGAGCTGTTTTTAATGTCTAAAAATGAATGGAAGTGAACGAGAGCGGAAGTCTCCAGACAAAAAGACTCAAATGGCTGCGGCCGCTCATAAGCAGAGAATAAGGTCAATAGCAGTGGTTTGTTCTGTAGACAATCCAAAAATATATATTGCTCAAAGGGCACCATTTTTAAGCATTTTTCAAGATTTGCCTGCACCGTACCCAAGTTCGATTGTCTCCCCTTGCCACCTTCTCAGTTGGTTTGTGTTCACACTGTTTATTTAGCTTCTGAACCCCGGTACGCTTGCGTCATCAAGCCGCTGTTTTGTGTACGGCTGTTGCCAGGTGACGGACACGAAAGCAAAGCGCCAAAATGGAAAGACGTCCGCACTCCACACATCGCGGTCGTTTCGCTTTAACTGAACCTTTTGTTTTTGGACATCCAGAAAGCGACTCGCGTCTATCTGCCGCAAAACATAATATAAACGTTCAGAACATCACGCGATGTCTGCAGAAGCTGTTTTTGGAAGAGACAAGCAGACATTATCACTGTTTGTACTGGGTCAGTCCCGCTTGACATCAAGGTAGGTGACATACACACACATACACACAAATGAACGTTATGAAGACTAAAGTTTGTTGTACTGTTGACTGTTCACTTCCGGCTTTTGGTACGATTGCATTCATACTACAAGTGAACCGTACCAGAGTTCACATGAACCGTACCCCAGACCACCTCTTTCAGGCGGACTCGGATACGGTTCACGGGTGCGCACCCGAGTTCAGAAGACGTGTTCACACTAGCTAAACGTACCGTACTTTGACGTCAAATGAACCCGGGTGCGGACCAAAAGTGCTAGTGTGAAAGCACCCTTAGATAATGCTTTGGGAGACACTTTCACACACATTGATGTGAGTGTGGTGACGGGGCTTTTTTACTGTCAGTAGAGCATGTTAAACAAACATTCACACACAATAGCAGAGCGTCAGATGGAAAAAAGGACAGGAAACTGTAGGCGAGACTTCCTGAAGGAGCAACTGTGGATGACATACAAGCAAACATACAGAATTTTCTTGCTTATGAAACACACACACACACACACACACACACACACACACACACACACACACATAAATGCACTGTTTTCCTCATGGAACAAAAAAATGTCCCCACAATGTCAAAAATAACTGGTATTGCTATTTTTGAGGACAGATTTGGTCCCTACAATGTGATGAATACCAGGAGCACACACCCAAACAAGCACAAACACATGAATCGCATACACACGCATACATACATACATACAATTGCACAAACACAGACAAAAGCAATCACACACAGACTCACACACACACAGACAGACACACAATAACACAGAAAGACAATAGCGCGCGCACACAACCACAGACAGAGACACTCACACACACACACACACACACACACACACACACCTGAGAGTTTGCTCTGCTGGCTGGCGTAGCTGGAGTTGCGTGAATGACCCGTGTGAAAGGATTCATCAGGACTCTGACTCTGATCCGCCTCCTCAGGAAGAGCTAGAGCAGACAAACAAGCAGAGAAATAAAAAGATGAAAATAACACAAACTAAAACAAGCGCTTTCAACATGCACATTGTTAGTCGCTTCACAGCAAGAAGGTCACTGGTTTGAGTCTCGGCTGGGTCAGTTGCCCTTTCTGTGTGGAGTTTCATGTACTCCCTGTGTTGGTGTGGGTTTCCTCCGGGTGCTCCGGTTTCCCCCACAAGTCCAAACACATGCGCTATAGGGGAATTGGATAAACTAAATTGGCTGTAGTGTATGAGTGTGTGAACGAGTGTGTATGAGTGTTTCCCAGTACTGGGTTGTGGCTAAAAGGGCATGCGCTCTATAAAACTGCTGTGGCAAGCTATGATTATTAAAAGGACTAAGGAAAGGAAAATTAATGAATGAATATATAAAAATAGTAATAAAGCAATAATATTAATATTAATAAATCATATTTAAAAAATTAACTCATTAAACATGCAAACGACATTACAAAGACAATTATTACTAAAAGATTTACAAAATGGAAATCATATGGAAATATGAATAAACAAATGAAATGGGAAAAATACATTCATAAAAACTAATAAAACCAACAAATTATCTCTAAATTAAATATATAAATCACAAACGTAATTATATTATTCATTTATTTTCTTTTTGGTTTAGTCCCTTTATTAATCCAGGGTCGCCACAGTGGAATGAACCGCCAACTTATCCAGCATATGTTTTACACAGCAGATGCTCTTCCAGCTGCAACCCATTACTGGGAAACACTCATACACACTCATTCACACTCATACACTAGGGACAATTTAGCTTGTTTAATTCCACTATAGTGCATGTCTTTGGACAAACTCCACACAGATATGCCAATTGGCCCAGTTGGGACTCGAACCAGAGACTTTCTTGCTGTGAGGCGATCGTGCTACCCACTGTGCCACCGTGGCGCCCATAATTATATTATTTTTAGACAAAATGACTCAAACTAAAATAAACGGAACAAATGCAAATAAAAACAAATGTATAAAACGCACAGAATTAATATTAGGTATGTTTTAAACACTATATAATATAATAATAAACCACTAGCAATAATAAGCAGGCAAGTTTATCTATATAGCACATTTAAATAAAACAATGGTAATTCAAAAAAAGCACTTTGCATAAACAAGAATAAAAGAAACAAGTAAATAAAAATAAATAAGAAATAAAAAGAACAAAGAAAAAATATCATTAAAAACAGATTAATACCAAAATCACGATACATGTACTAATATACACTAATCGGCCACTTTATTAGGTACACCTTACTAGTACTGGGTTGCACACATTTTTGCCTTCAGAGCTGCCTTAATCCTTCATGGCATAGATTCAACAAGGTACTGGAAATATTCCTCAGAGATTTTGCTCCATATTGACATGATAGCATCACGCAGTTGCTGCAGATTTGTCGGCTGCACATCCATGATGTGAATCTCCCGTTCCACCACATCCCAAAGGTGCTTGATTGGATTGAGCTCTGGTGACTGTGGAGGCCATTTGAGTACAGTGAACTCATTTTCATGTTCAAGAAACCAGTCTGAGATGATTCACGCTTTATGACATGGAGCGTTATCCTGCTGGAAGTAGCCATCAGAGGATGAAGATATGTACACTGTGGTCATAAAGGGATGGACATGGTCAGCAACAATACTCGATAGGCTGTGGTGTTGACACGATGCTCAATTGGTACTAATGGGCCCAAAGGGTGCCAAGAATATATCCCCCACACCATTATATCACCAGCAGCAGCCTGAACCGTCGACACAAGGCAGGACGGATCCATGCTTTCATGTTGTTGATGCCAAATTCTGACCCGACCATCTGAATGTGGCAGCAGAAATGGAGACTCATCAGACCAGACAACGTTTCTCCAATCTTCTACTGTCCAGTGTTGGTGAGCCTGTGTGAACTCTAGCCTCAGTTTCCTGTTCTTAGTTAACAGGAGCGGCACCCGGTGTGGTCTTCTGCTGCTGTAGCCCATCCGCCTCAAGGTTGTCCGTGTTGTGCGTTCAGAGATGCTCTTCTGCAGACCTCGGTTGTATCGAGTGGTTTTTGAGTTACTGTTGCCTTTCTATCAGCTGGAACCAGTCTGGCCATTCTCCTCTGACCTCTAGCATCAACAAGGCATCTGTGCCCACAGAACTGCCGCTCGCTGGATATTTCCTCTTTTTAAGACCATTCTCTGTAAACCCTAGAGATGGTTGTGCCTGGAATTCCCAGTAGATCAGCAGTTTTTTAAATACTCAGACCAGCCCGTCTTGCACCAACAACCATGCCACGTTCAAAGTCACTTAAATCCCATTTCTTCACCATTCTAATGCTCGGTTTGAACTGCAGCAGATCGTCTTCACCATGTCTGCATGCCTGAATGCATTGAGTTACTGCCATGTGATTGGCTGATCAGAAATTTGCGTCAACAAGCAGTTGGACAGGTGTACCTAATAAAGTGGCCGGTGAGTGTATATATATTATTTATGATCAGTTAAGTTTACTACACACATACACATTTATAACAAACTACTTTGGAGTATTGAGCAAATGTTATTAATATACAGAGACACAAATATGTCTGATTATCTTTACCAGCTCCGAGTATAGATGGTCTCTGTTTAGCCATTCGGGGCAGAACTTCAGCGGTTCCTTCTCCTTTACAGTCCAGCTGCAGGGAAGGGTCTCGACCAGCCACAGAAATACATTTAGCAGTGCTTGGTGGACTAAATAAACACACAAAAATTTCACTTTGAGAGATCCTCCTTCAGTCAGCGTGTTGTACTGTCATTCATGAGCCTACAGGGGGCGCCAGACTCTACAGAATAACACAATCAAAGCAAAGTACTCACGTTTTAAAACACGGATCTCCAGATAACAGCGTCATTCCGATGGTCACCTTTATAACGACAGGAAAACAGGGATTTAGTGTTAACTGATCGATTTGACTGTTTTAATAAGGCTTGCTTGACTCAATTCTCTCAGCTGACTTTCAATATTTTCGTCCAGTTTCAAGAATATTACATAATCGTACTAAGGGAAAGCCGAAATGTGCATGTAATCACTTTCACATTTACATCATTTTCTCTTCTGGGCTAAACATGTACTTTTGTGTATTATCACATTTATTTGCACACCGCTTGGCTTCATATAACAAAAAATGTTTGTTATTTTTTATTATAATTTGTAATCATTATTCCTTATTATTACATTCATTCATTTTCTTTTCAGCCTAGTCCCTTCGTTAATCTTTGGTCGCTACAGCGGAATGAACCGCCAACTTATCCAGCATATGTTTTACACAGCTAATGCCCTTCAAGCTGCAACCCATCACTGGGAAACATCCATACACTTATTCACACACTCATACACTACAGAAAATGTAGCCTTTCCAATTCTCCTAAAGCACATGTGTTTGGACTGTGGGGGGAACCGGAGCACATGGAGGAAACCCACACCCACACCATGCAAACTGCACATAGAAATGCCAACTGACCCAGCCAAGGCTTGAACCAGCGACCTTCTTGCTTTGAGGCCACAGTGCTACCCACTGCGCCATCGGGTCACCTCCCCTTATTATTAAAGCTTTATTTAATTGTTTTTGTCTACTATTCTATTTATGTGCACATGCTGGTTTGATTTTAAAAAGAAAATCAGAGGATTGTTATTTTATTTGTGTTTATTTTGGTATATATTTTTTTAATATCTTGAATTTTGGTTTCCTGTCTATTTTTTTGTCCCTTTTTTTAACTCATGTTGGCTTAATCTTTTTAATTGTTGTATATTTACTTGTTCTTTTTACATTCTTATAATGACATGGATATGACTTACTGTAGTTATACTTGTATAAAATACATTACGGCTATGACGTGTCCCAGTAAACCATGTATACAAGTGTGTGTCACTGTCTTTCTCTCCTGCGTCTGTGTGTTTGTTTTGTCTCTGTGAAAATCAGCGCATGTCCAAACGGAAACTCCCATTTTTATGCAAAACCTTCCCTTTTTCCCTCCTGACACTCCCACCTGAACAGAGCTGGACACACCCACTTTCCTGACTATTTCCAAACTAGGTGTTCATGGCCCTTTAATGTGCATGAGCAAATGGGTTATGGTTTTATAGTGTTGGATTGCAACACATATAATGACATGTACAGTATGTCACAAAAGTGAGTACACCCCTCACATTTCTGCAAATATTTATTTATATCTTTTCATAGGACAACACTGCAGAAATGACTCTTTGACACAATGAAAAGGAGTCAGTGTAAAGTTTGTTTAGCAGTGTAAATTTAGTGTCCCCTCAAAATACAGCCCATAATAGCTGAACCCCTGGCAACAAAAGTGAGTACACCCCTAAGTGAAAATGTACAAATTGAGCACAATTAGTCATTTTCCTTCCCCTGTGGCATGTGACTCATTAGTTTTACACTGTCTCAGGTGTTTCCAGATAGCAGGTGAGTTAAATTTGGTATAAAAGCTTTTCCTCTCTCTCAACCTGGCCACTGAAAGTTCAACATGGCATCTCATGACAAACAACTCTCAGAAGACCTGAAAAAGCAAATTGTTACTTTGCATAAAGATGGCATAGGCTATAAGAAGATAGCCAACACTCTGAAACTGTGCTGCAGCACAGTGGCCAAGGCCATCCAATGCTTTAAGAGGACAGGTTCTTCTCAGAACAGACCTCGCCATGGTCAGCCAAGGAAGCTGAGTGCACGTTCTGAGCATCACATCCAAACATTGTCTTTGGAAAAACAGACGGATGAGTGCTTCCAGCATTGCTTCAGGTATTGAAGGGATGAGAGGTCAGCCTGTCAGTGCTCAGACCGTACGCCGCACACTGCACCAAATTGGTCTGCATGGTTGTCCTCAAAGGAAGCCTCTTCTAAAGACGATGCACAAGAAAGCTCGCAAACAATTTGCAGCAGACATTCAAACTAAGGACCAGGATTACTGGTACCATGTCCTGTGGCCTGATGAGACCAAGATAAACCTATTTGGTTCAGATAGTGTCAAGCGTGTGTGGTGGCAACCAGATGAGGAGTACAAACACAAGTGTGTCTTGTCTATCATTAAACATGGTGGTGGGAGTGTCATCATGTGGGACTGCATGAGTGCTGCTGGCATTGGGAAGCTACAATTCAATGAGGAAAACATGAGTTCTGACAAGTACTGTGACATACTAAAGCAGAGCATGATCCCCTTCTTCCGGAAACTGGGCCATAAAGCAGTGTTTCGGGATGATAATGACCCCAAATACACCTCACTGGCTTGCTAAAGGGGCTCAGGGTAAAGGTGATGGACTGGCCAAGCATGTCTCCTGACCTAAACCCCTTAAAACACCTCTGGGGCAATCTGAAAAGGAAGGTGGAGGAGCACAAGGTGTCAAATGTCCACCACCTTGGTGATGTTGTGATGGAGGAGTGGAAGAGGATTCCAGTGGCAACCTGTGAAGCTCTGGTCAACTCCATGTCCAAGAGAATTAAAGCAGTGTTGGAAAATGATGGTGGCCACACAAAATAATAACTTTTCAATTTTTTTCTTAGGGGTGTACTCACTTTTGTTGCCAGGGGTTCAGCTATTATTGGCTGTATTTTTAGTTATTTTGAGGGGACACTAAATTTACACTGCTAAACTAACTTTACACTGACTCCTTTTCATTGTGTCAAAGAGTCATTTCTGCAGTGTTGTCCTATGAAAAGATATAAATAAATATTTGCAGAAATGTGAGGGGTGTACTCACTTTTGTGACATACTGTATAATGGGGACATGTATAAGTTGTATAATGACCTGGCTATGACTTAGTTGTACTCTATTAATGTGGTTTAGAGGGTCACACCTTCCCAGCTAGAATTTTTCAAGAATTTTTAAAAGATGTCTAATAGACGTCTAATAGAGATCTAAATGTAGACAGCTTGGCTAAAACAATGCTAAATTTGGGCTGTCAGTGAAAATCTTACAGACTTCTAAGAATAGGCCAAAACTAGACTAATTGTCAAATAAACAGAAATGAATGACTATAAATATAAAGTCTGTCTAATCTGTCAAATTGACGACTAGTCTAGTTTTGGGCTATTGTCTATTAGATTTTCACTGACAGCCCAAGCTTAGCCTTGTTTTAGCCAAGCTGTCTATGTTTAAATGTCTATTAAACACAAAATTGTTTGCTGGGTTGTGTCCTGCTAACTCAAAACACTTAAAAATCATACTTAATGAAGTCTTTTGACATTCAAATGTCTGTGAGGGTTGAGTTTAGGGTAAGGGGAGAGAATATATGGTTTGTATAGTAGAAACATCATTACGTCTAAGAGTCCCCTTTGTGTGTACAGGTACATGTGGTTTACAGGGACA
>CAIGQQ010004820.1:2412507-2424573 GCA_903798035.1 Danio albolineatus | reverse complement strand
ACTTCCCATCACTAGTGGGAAATACACTGCATATTGGGTTAAAAGTTTAACTCTGGAAAAAAACAACAACTCTTAAATATAGTCTTTCACACTCATGGATTAAAATGTACTCTATTTTAAAACTGAAAAACAAATCACACTGTATATTTTACACTGGAATTTTTGCTGTGCACTTATTTCTTTTTTTTAACTAATCTCTTCTTTTTACATTGGACATATTTTATCCTTTTGGCATCTTTAACATACTACATGTTTGATTCCATTTATACTTTTGCATTTTATAACAAAAATAAATAAATCAAAAATCAAAACATAGTAATGCAAATAGCCATTAATTTAAACTTCATCAAACCTTCCTCATTTTATCCTTTTTCAATCACCTTCATCATTATATGCCTTTAATAATATATATTTATACAACTTGACGTTGTTTGAGACTCTGTTCTAAACTATTCCATAATGTCACACCACATACAGACGTACACCACCTTTTTAAAGTTGTCCTTGTTTTCAACCTCCTAATATTGAGTTCCTCTCTCAGATTATATCCCCGTTGACTTTCTTCAAAACACTTTTGTATGCATTTGGGAAGTCATTTATTCCTGGCTTTAAACATAAATTGTGCTGTTTTAAATTTAACCAAATCGTTGAACTTAAGTATCTTCAATTTAAAGAATAAAGGATTTGTATGCTCTAAATACCTCACATTTTCTATCAGTCTAATGACTTTTTTTCTGTAATGTACATAAAGATTGTAAATTAGATTTATATGTATTCCCCCAAATTTCAACACAATAACTCATATATGGCATCACAAGTGTGTTATATAATAAATACACTGATTTATTATCCAGGATAAATCTTGCTTTATACACTATTGCTATTGTTTTCACTAATTTTGATATCACATTATTTATTTGTGTCCAAAAATATGTGCTATAAGGGAATTGGGTGTGTGAATGAGTGTGTATGGATGTTTCCCAGTGATGGGTTGCAGCTGGAAAGGCATCCGCTGCGTAAAACACATGCTGGATAAACTGGCGGTTCATTCCATGGTGGTGACCCCAGATTAATAAAGGGACTAAGCCAACAAGAAAATGAATGAATGAATGTAGGAAAGTTGTTTTGTAGAGTTTGTTACTATGTATGAGTATCACATATACCAAATAAATATATAAAACACACAGATATATTATGTCCATTCATTAATTGTGATTAATGTTTGCCCTGCACTCATTTAAAATAAGTTTTTATTTTCATTTATTCACACTATTAATTAAAACTCATCTATTAATAGTTCTCTGTGAGCTGATGAATGAATGGTAAATTGCACAATCTTCATTCTATATATAAACGTACAGAAAGGAAAGATGTGGACGCTTCCACTCACCTTTGAATATGCTTTTCCTCCTTTCAGTTCCTGTAATGAAAACAGGAAGAGTGAAGTTCAGTGACGGACTCACGAAACGCCATCAGTGTTCATCCTGACACACCTAAAGACCACTCTTCATCAACAACACTTCAGGATCACAATATACAGAGAACAGCTTCACATTTCATTTCACTTCAGTTATCGACATGCTGCAGTTTTAACCCCTAAAGGGCGAAACTTTTAAAAGCTATTTGGACAGAACTGTGTGAAGGTATAGTGTGTCCACAGTCATATTGGAGTTATGTAAACCCAACAAGTTTCTTTTTAAAATTTGCTGATGTTAAAATAGGACCCAAATCTCATTGTTCTCATGAATAATTAAGAAGCAGTGTCTTCCATTAGGATGAGCAAACTTTGCTATGAATAATAATGAGAAACGGCACGTCATCACTACACTAGCAGATTCACACTACTTCATCGATTTTGATCCGCATCAAAAATTATTTTAAACCCAAAAGATTAAATTAGCTGACAAAAGCTCAAAACTATCCAGTTTCCTCCACAATTAAAGCTGACAAGAGCTAACGTTGTCTTACTGATGCACAACACACACAAATCTGTTAAAATCTTATAAAAAATAAAGGTTGGCAAATTTGATAGTTTTATACAATTATCAGAATGCTGGAGAGATTGTGGAAAAGTGAGGGACTATGTTCACATATTTTGGGAATGTCCCAAGTGTATTGGCAGGAGAAGTTTTAGGATACGACATACCAATGCACCCAGTATTTTTTTTGCTTGATAGCCTCCACCCTGATCATTTCAGTAAGTCGCACCTATTTGCACTACATATATTATTAATATGTACAGCTAGGAAGATAATTACAGTGAACTGGATGAAGACCCGCCGACCTACTTTGACAGAATGGACACAGTTGAAGCTGAAACAGTTGAAGTCAGAATTATTAGCCCCCTTGTTTGTTTGTTTTTGCCCAATTTCTGTTTAACGGAAAGCAGATTTTTTCAACATATTTCTAAACATAATAGTTTTAATAACTCATTTCTAATCACTGATTTATTTTATCTTTGCCATGATGACAGTAAATAATATTTGACTAGATATTTTACAAGACACTTCTATACAGCCTAAAGTGACTTTTAAAGGCCACACTAGCTTAATTAGGTTAACTAGGCAGGTTAGGGTAATTAGGCAAGTTATTGTATAATGATGGTTTGTTCTGTAGACTATAAAAAAAAATATATATATATATATATATATATAGCTTAAAGGGGCTAATAATTTTGACCTAAAAATGGTCTTTAAAAAGTTAAAAACTGCTTTTATTCTAGCCAAAATAAAACAAATAAGACTTTCTCCAGAAGAAAAAAACATTATCAGACATACTGTGAAAATTTCCTTGCTCTGTTAAACATCATTTGGGAAATATTTAAAAAAGAAAGTTGAAGTTATATATTTGAGAAAATGACTGCAGATTGAAATGACTACAGACCTGAGCATTAATCTAAACATATTTACATGATCATTTGAAATGCGGTCAGAGCTTTGTTGTAGTTATTGCCTTTATATTAGAGTTTATTTATTTATTTAATTATCTAATTACTTTTTTTATGGAATGTATTATCCTTTTTTTAAGCTGTCACTATTATTTATTTATTATTATAATTTCTATCTATTATTATTTTCTATGTATTTGTTTTTGTGTGTATGAATGTAAACATTCTAAGTAAATGTTAAGTATATATTATGTTTATTCATTCATTCGTTTATTTTTTTTTCCGACTTATGCCGAGTTCAGACTGCATGATTTTCAAAGTCGTCGTGTCACAGATGTGTTCACGCTGCATGACTATCTGGGCTGCGTTTTGTCGCTGCTTTGTTTACACTGCAAGATGGATCAGCAACAGGGAGTTTCACACTGCATGACTTCAAAATAGGAAGAATTGCAGACAACTTTGTCCAAACTACGTCTCACGCCCAAAAACACGCAGTTTATCTTTAGTTATTAACTACATAACGAGAAAGAAGCCTTTAATGGAGTAAAAAATGTCCATATTTGCTCACCTGGCTTTGAAGGGAATTAGCAATTTCTCCTCAACTGTTTTATTGTTTGACAGGGTTGGGTTGTGATATTGTTCACACGACACGTCAAACAGACACGGGGGCTCCTGCCAAATTTACACTCATTTTCCCTCCATTTCTTGGGTCCAAATAAACTAAAAATGAGCTTTTAGCTTCTCCCTCAACCTCCCGCTGGCCTGCAGGTACACACACTAGTGACTGCTGCTCTCTCATTGGCTGATCGCCGATGTTATTTTCAGTCAAAACTCATTTCACACGGCATGATTTGAATCGCCGACAGCTCCAGATATTCAGCACGCCAGATATCTCACAGGCATCGGCGACTCATCGGCGATTCTCTCAGATTGCGTCTTTGATAGTTCATATTGTGTGATTGTCACTCGCGTGAACAAGCAAAGATTCACCTGTGATTTCAGGCATTTGTCGGTGATTTCTCAAAACCTGTCGGCGAGTCAAAATCGGGGCTAAAATCATGCAGTCTGAACTCGGCATTAGTCCCTTTATTAATCTGGGGTCACCACAGCGGAATGAACCGCCAACTTATCCAGCATATGTTTTACGCAGCGGATGCCCTTCCAGCTGCAACCCATCTCTGGAAAATCCATACAAACTTATTCACACTCATACACTACGGACAATTTAGCCAACCCAATTCACCTATACCACATGTATTTGGACTCGTGGGGGAAACCGGAGCACCCAGAGGAAACCCACGCGACCACAGGGAGAACATGCAAACTCCACACAGAAATGCCAACTGACCCAGCGGAGGCTCGAATCAGCGACCTTCTTGCTGTGAGGCGATCGTGCTACCCACTACGCCACCGTGGTGCTATACTAAGTTTATAAAAACTTTAATAAAAACACAGTTTAAAAAACGAGTACTCGAGGGTGTCTTGAACCTTTAAACATCATTTCGCAAATGTTTAAAAAAGAAAAAAAAACACATCTGACTTTAAATGTATACATTTCTGGCAACATTAATTAGTTTAACTCGAACAGCTTCAACTCTGCCCTCAGACTGATCCTGATCTCACCTTTCTGACAGAGACGCGGCACACGCAGGGGTCCAGAACGCCAGTGTTTGAGTTGGCGCTCATCTTGCACACAAAGGAGAACCTCTTCCTCCAGCGAACACAGTTCTGGTGGACTTCTTCTCTGCAGGCGAGAGAACAGAGAGTCAGAGCTGTTGTTTCAGACACATGCGGATCCAGACTCAACACCGCTGATGTGCTGATGTTGGTTGCCAGCTGCTGTTTCACGCTGTGGGTTTGTTTGTAATGGCTGCTCATGGAGTGAAGAGTTCACCACTGGAGATCGTCCACAGCTTCAAAGCATAGAAACCGGGATCAAATAAAACCACACGCTCTTTAACTAAAGCCAAGGCCATTTATTTAATATAAGAGCCATTGTCGAGTGTTTATTCGTGATGTGAAGAAAACACTGCAATAAAATAATCTTATTTAGTGTCAGTGTATAAATAAATAAATTCATTAATAAGCTAAATTCAATGTTTTATCTATGAAACATATAAATAAATGAGTAAAATCAGTCAGTGGGGTATGAAAAATAATCTTATTTTTCTTTGCGTTAACATGAAGGTACTTTATACACCGATACAAACATCAGACATTCATGAAGAATACCATAATGGTGCACTGGCCTTCATTTATGCAAACATCTTAACATCTCTTGCTGGAAAATATGTGATATTGTTGAGTAATTTAATAACAATATTTCTTATGACATATCTTCCTAAAAAATGCTGTTTTTATTAGCTGCTATGTTCTTATTTATGTAATGATATTGAAATAAACAGGTTAGTCAGACATTAGTAGTAGACATTGTTGTAGTGGTATCAGTAGTAATAGTTGACATTGTTGTAGTGGTATCAGTAGTAGTAGTAGACATAGATGTAGTGGTATCAGTAGTAGTAACCGTAGTAGTAGACATCATAGTTGAAGTAGTTGTTGATGTGGCAGTAGTAGTAGTTGGTGTAGTACTGGTTATTATTATTATTATTATTATTATTATGGTTGCTATTGTCAGTTATTATTGTTGTCCTTTTTACTGTCATTATTACTATTATTGCTATCAGTCTTTACCACTGATTGACTTTTTTTCTATCTGATTTATTCATCTGTCATTTGCAAAATGTATTGACTGTTATACGTGTTTTCTATGTATATGTATATATTTTTCCTTATGTATGTACTCTGACCTTCTGCCGAGTTACTTTTCCATGCACAAACACACACACTTTCGATCTAATTAATTCTAATTCAGGCTAAAAATCTGTGCAAAGGTGTAAACATTTAGTCTTTCACTTATTTTAAAGCACTTTGTGACTCAATGTCTGGGAAAGGTGCTATATAAATAAATCTTTACTTACTTTAAAACATTATGAATAAGTGATTTATTTATTTATTTATTCATTTATTTAGGTTTTAATGCCATATTAGCAACATTAATAATAATAATAATTCCTTACATTTATATAGCGCTTTTCTAGACACTCAAAGCGCTTTACACAATCGGGGAGGATCTCCTCATCCACCACCAGTGTGCAGCATCCACCTGGATGACGCGACGGCAGCCAATTTGCGCCAGAACCGCACACCACACACCAGCTGATTGGTGGAGAGGAGACAGAGTGATGAAGCCAATTATGATATGGGGATGTTTGGAGGCCATGATGGACAGAGGCCAGAGGGCTGATTTGGCCAGGATGCCGGGGTTAAACCCCTACTCTTTCTCGAAGGATTTTTAATGACCACAGAGAGTCAGGACCTCGGTTTAACGTCTCATCCGAAAGACGGCGCTCACTGAGCAGTATAGAGTCCCCGTCACTATACTGGGGCATTAGGACCCACACAGACCGCAGGTTAAGCGCCCCCTGCTGGCCTCACTAACACCACCTCCGGCAGCAACCCAGCTTTCCCATGTGGTCTCCCATCCAGGTACTGACCGGGCGCAGCCCTGCTTAGCTTTCAGTGGGCAACCATGTGAGAGTTGCAGAGAGCTAGCTGCCGGCAATATTCATGGCTATTATATTGGCTATATTCATGGCAAAACATATACTATTTATACAATATATAATCATATCAGTTTTCATATCAAATCTTAAAAAAACATACAACAAGAACATAGCAACAATAGTGACAAGAGTTATATACAATATTTTAGTTTGATTAAAGATAAATATTCTAAAATTGCTCCAGAAGGCACCTTTTCAAACATTTCACTTAAAATATTTCCCGAATAAAAACACTCTCTAACATCATTTAAAAATACATATTCTATTCAAATATGTTTTATCGTCAAAATATTCTTGAGTGTCCTTGAGTGTCATATAAGTCTTGAGTGTCCGATTCTACATCTTGTATGTACAACCTGGTCTTTAGAGGTGTGAACCTACACTAGTCTCACGGTACGATTATCATGCCATGATTCGGGTCAATTGGATATCTCGGTGCATCACGGTGCATTGACGATGCTTTCTATACACAGTTTTAGATTTTCTTCACGTCACGATAAATCTTGTATTAAAATGTATAAATATATATTTATATACTATTTGTAACACAATTTAGTCCTTTAACACAAACAGTCAGATATATAAACTGTACCTTTAAAAACTCAACTACATGCACAGAACAGAACCCTATTGCAGAACCCTGCTCTGCTGTCCCTCAATATTTTCCTTCTCCTTTGCCTGTGATTGACATTGTGACATTAGTATTTTATTATTAGTATTAGTATTATTAGTATTAGTATTTTATAATTGTGAAATTAGTATGTTGCACTTTGCAACAAGCTAACGTTAGCTCGATAGGTAATATTTCAATCGCTAGCAGACAAATGAAAAATACATCGGTAATCAGCATTTTTACCCCAAATAATTGATGAATGAGTCTTTATCAACAACATTAAAGAGAATCGCTTCATTTACAGTGAATACAGTACCCTCCTTACTGGCGATCATCTAAACTGAGCCGCAGCCACACACCTGACTTGTGTGTGTGCGCATATTAGTCGGAGAGATGAACCGGGAAAGCAGGCAATGGACCAAAGCACTGTGAGAAAGGGGAAGGGGAGGATGAACTCAACAGTTTCTAAACGCATTTTAAATGCGAAATGAGTTTTTTTTTTCTACATATACAATTATTTTAGGTATAGATACATATATTTTTCACAATACAAAGTGCAATTTTGTTTTTTACTTTTTTTTGGGGGAGGGGGGGACAACCCTTGGATGGGAGGTGACATGTGCCCCCTGTCCCCCCCCGGGATTTACGCCCATGATCATGATAGGGATATTTTTGCGATATATTGTGCAGTCTGAGTCCTCACATCACCTTCTATACACATTTCTGCCTTAAACATAGTGGTTTTTGAGCCCAATCCCCTTCCATACACAGCTTCTGTAGTTTATCCACACTGTACGCGATAGAAATGCAAATCGAACATCACAGTTCCACTTATTTTAGCCCCAAAACCATTTGACTATAAAACTAGTTCCTACGAGCACTTATAGCTGAAGACTGTAAAACAGATTGCTAAAAACACACACACACACTTCCAAACACAACTTATTATTTACTACACAAACACACAAGCATCAAGTCAAACAACACACACACAAACTCCTGACTGTCTGTGAGAATGTAAAGAGAGCCATGAACAAACAGTACTGAATATTCATGAGCTTCTGACCATCTGCTATGCAAATATACATCTAATAATATGAGTGAGGAAATAAACTCTTGGTTTCTTGTAAACTACAGGGGTTTTAGCTGATGTTAACTTAGAATTGCAAATATTACATTAATGATTACAGTAAGAAATCATCAACCACCCAGGACGCCTCAGGGTTTCTGCAGGTTTCATAAAGTCATATTTAAGACTTTTTAAAACCTTTTTAAGACAATTATAAATGAGATTTCAGACTTTTACATGATTAAACATTAAAAAAACATTTCTAATGGAAAAGAAAAATATTTTTAGTTGCCTCAAATGTAGTTATTTCTTAGCCACATAGTTTAAATAATGTATCAAAACAAGCAAACTGTATTGTTATACATGCAGACATTCATTCACTTTCGGCTTAGTCCCTTTAATAATCAGGGGGCGCCACAGCGGAATGAACCGCCAACTTATCCAGCATATGTTTGACGCAGCAGACACCATTCTAGCTGCAAGCCATCACTGGGAAACATCCATACACACTCATTCACACTCATACACTACAGACAATTTAGCTTTTCGAAATTACCTATACCACTTCTTTGGACTTGTGGGGGAAACCGGAGCACCTGTTTGGGGACTACAAAAACATACATCCTGGTTAATGATGTCATAAACCCTTCAGGTTACAAGCATACACCCCGTGCAGCAAAGGGGCGTGACCAGATGTGCTGTAATGTTATAACAGGTGACATGGAGCCAATCCGCGAATCTTAGCACATTATGTTAGCTGACCAATCAGAGCCTCTTGAGGGCGGGCTTTTGGAGGAACTAGGAAAAATGACAGTGGTTTTCATGTTAGCTGAGTAGCTGTATATAATTAAAGTAAGATATATGAACAAATAACGTGCTTTTTCACAAATGAAGCATGAGCACACATTGCTTTGCACCCCATAAACACAATCAAGATTTAAAATACACTCTGGACCAGCCCTTTAAGACAAACAACACAATACTTTGCTGAACTTGAGATTTTAAGGCCTAAAATTTGGTTTTTGCAATTTAAGACTTTAAGACCCTACGATAAGACCCATCCTGTGCCTTAGCAACCGCATGGTAATGTATTAAAACCACAGGGAAACCTCTTTAAGACCTCCTGAATATCCAGGTTTGAGTGGATTTGTCAGCAGCTGTGCAAAATCAACCTGCTGAACGATATGAAAACATTATATCACCATGAACCTGGTGAAAGTAAACACACATCAGAGCTTCAGGACAGAACCAGAGCAGATCTCCATCTAGGAAAACATTCAGAGCGCTGTAATGTGGCTTATCGCCAGTGACAGCATCTGTTCTCAATCCTTCACACACACACACTAACACTTCATACCGCACTGAGGAGTGGCATAAGTGTGTGACTCAGGTTCATGTTCTCAGACTAAACTGCACGCATGTTTGCTTACACTGACACATTTGTATAAATAAGGGCACAACATAAACTCATTTTTGATACAGATGATCCCAAACCATAACACCTTTATCCTTTCGTGTTCATATCGTTTCCATGTTAAAAAGGGTTTTTGTCTGAACCGTTCTAGGACGACGATGCACAGAATTACTATTTTAGAAATGCTTTTCATTTCTGTGACGTCACAGCAGAAAAACAGCATAAACTACTATGACAACAATCGCCTCAGGTACTGATTATGGGCTTTATTCAGTGTTAAATGCTCCCAATGTGAGTTTAAATACATTTTACATGAAATTTACTGCCATACTACTGACAGCAGCAGCAGATCACCTCAGATCTTGAAAACACTTGGGTTCTCTTTATCGTTCTATTAATTGTTTTTCATTTCAAGTAAGAATTTTTTTTTTATTTCTCAATCAACTTATCGATTATGCTGATATTATTTATAACAATACCTCTGATATTAACTTAAAACCTTTAAATACTGTTTTCAATTCTCTATGTAGGTTTGTTTTAAGATGTCCGCATAGAACCCATTGTTGTATATTATATGAATCTCTTGGTTTGCTTCAACCTAAGGCCCCGTTTACACTAGTGCGTTTTAGTTTTAAAACGGCGTATTAGCATGAAAACGATCTGGTCCACACTAGCGTTTCACCCAGCGTTTCTGAACACATCTCCCTCCACACTACTACACCAAAAACGTACATCACGTGACCATTTACACACTCTGGGCATGCGCGTTCAAGTATAAACTGGAAGCATGTGTCTCGCTTGACATTCTAAATAGGGCTTACGCCGTTTAAACGCGAGCGATTAGCGAGTGCTCGAACAATAGCTTGCCTCTTGTGAATATATGCAGCTGTTGTAGTAAAAAAGGCAGAGTTTAACTGCACAATGGCACCTACAATGGACAATAGTGCAAACAACGCTCCCATTTCTGTGTCCATGTTGTTGTTTACAGTGAAGGCTGGTCTGCCGTCTTCTGGTGGCGTTTTAGTCATGTGATAGGGGCTTGACGAATAAGGGAAGGATACGCAAAGACCCAAAAGCGAATCTCAGTAGCGAATCTCAGCAGCCACACCTCCGTTTTCAGACGTCTCCGTTTCCCCCATCCACACTGAGACGGAGCAGCAGCGTTTTAGAATGAAAATGGCCTCTCCAGCGTTTCCAAAACGCTCCGTTTTCGGGGCTCGCAAACTCCAGCGTAGTGTGGACGGATGGCGAAACCGCAGCAAAACTTATGTGTTTTAAAACGAAAACGCATTAGCGGAAACGGGCCTGAGTTCTGCAGACAATATCATTGGTATTTGTTTCTTCTTAATGTGTTTATTTTAGTTTGCCTTCTTATTAAAAGCAGTTTTTTTGTTCCATTTACCTCCTCAAATTCTCTTCGACATGCACAACAGAATTACAACAGAAAGTCCTTTCAATACAAAGCTCCTTTTGACTGGAACAATCTTCCTTCTTCCTTTAGATCAGGGGTCTCAAACTCAATTTACCCGGGGGCCGCTCAATGCAGAGTCTGGATGAGGCTGGGCCGCATCAGGAAATCAGTTTTCCACAAGAAATTAATTAAATTATTAATTAGAAACTAACTATATTACTAATTTCTAATTTGTTTATTTTTTCATTTGTGTTAAAAAATAAAAATAAAGAAATTTGAGAAGATTCTAACTTTTTAACACAACATAAGAAAAGAATAAAATAAACAAATTATTTAAAAAAATAAATCAATCAGTAATAAATAATAATAATAATAATAATAATAATAATAATAATAATAATTAGATTTGCTGGCGCCACAGTGGCGTAGTGAGTAGCACAGTAAGAAGGTCGCTGGTTCGAGCCTCTGCTGGGTCAGTTGGCATTTCTGTGTGGAGTTTGCATGTTTTCCCCGTGGTTGCGTGGGGTTTCCTCCGGGTGCTATACCAAAGACATGTGGTATAGGTGAAATGAACAAACGCTGGATAAGTTGACGGTTCATTCCGCTGTGGCGACCCCAGATTAATAAAGGGACTAAGCCGAAAAGAAAATGAATTAATGAATGAATAATTAGATTTACTGTAATCCGCTTTGCTGTTGTTACAAGGGCAAAAATTCTTTTTTAATTGTTTAAACTTGTTTTCAACCAGTAACGGTGCGACCGTAACACCTAATTTATAAAAATAACTAATTATAACTATAACTAATTGGTCCGGGTTACCGGGGATTGTGTGCCCAATAGAAACGAGGCAGCCAGTGGGCACGGAAGAAAACACTCACTGCTGTAATTTTCACTCACTGAGAAATGTTTCTCTACCTGCGTCAAGCCGACGTCCCGCATCCGAGAGCCATATACCCCACCGTGATTGGTAGGTTCGCTCAGCTCCACACACAACACTGTAAAGTGCCATAGATTTCAAACTTGAGGGCCACACTAACATTAAACTATCG
>CAIGQQ010004820.1:2383224-2410999 GCA_903798035.1 Danio albolineatus | reverse complement strand
CAACCCTAAGAATATCTTAGCAACCACATTGAAACTACTTGAACTAGGGCTGGGTGACATGATAATATATGTTCCTATGGCGATACAACATGAAACACTGACATCGAAAGCGAGGCTTGACACAGTGATTAACCAGCTAACAACAACCCTAGCAACTACATAAAAACCCTAAGAATATCTTAGCAACCAGAAACAACTGGAACTAGGCCTGGGTGACATGACAATATATGTTGTTATGACGATACAACATGTTCCTGACATAAAGCACAGTGAAAGAGAAAGAGAGGCTTGAGACAGTGAGCAATCATCTAACAACAACAACAACAACAACCCTAGCAACTCCATAGCAACTCTAAGAATATCTTAGCAACCACACTGAAACTACTTGAACTAGGAATGGGTGACATGACGATATTTGTTGTTATGGCGATACAACATATTTCTGACAAAGCACAGTGAAAGAGAAAGGGAGGCTTGAGACCATGAGCATCAACCTAACAACATCCCAAAACCCTAGCAACTCCATAGCTACCATAGAAATATCTTAGCAACCACATAGAAACAATTTGAACTAATGTTGAGTGACATGACGATATTTGTTGCTATGGCGATACAACATGAAACACTGACAGAAAAAAAAGTTTCTGACACAAAACACAGAGAAAGGGAGGCTTGAGACAGTGAGCAACCAACTAACAACAGCCCAAAACCCTAGCAACTCAACAGCATCTCATAAAATATCTTAGCAACCACATAGAAACTACTGGAACTAGGGCTGGGTGACATAATATGGTGTTATGGCGATACAACATGTTTCTGACACAAAGCACGTTGAAAGAGAAAGGAAAGATTGAGACAGCAAGCAACCACTTAACAACATCCCAAAACCATAGCAATTTCATAGCAACCCTGAGAACTACTTGAACTTGGGGTGGGTGACATGACGACATATGTTGTTATGGCGATACAACATGAAACACTGACAAAAAAAAAATACTGACATAAAGCACGGTGAAAGAGAAAGAGAGGCTTGAGACAGTGAGCAACCACTTAACCACATCCCAAAACCCTAGCAACCTCATATCAACCCTAGGAATAACTTAGCAACTGCTTCAAAAACAACTTGAACTAGGGCTGGGTGACATGACAATATATGTTGCTATGGCGATATAACATGCTGACCATAAGAGGTTGCTTAATACCATCGCTGCATCAGATTTGCCTAAAGCCCATCCTAAAAATTATTCGAAAATAGAGTGAGTTTGCCTGAAACCACAGTATGCAGAAAAGAGTATGCCAAAGTAGCGCGGATGGTCTACTATGTCCACTAGAATTTCAGTGCAGATTTGTGCTTACTTTAACCACTAATATTGGTCACAATACATAACACAGTTGATCTGACTTCATTTAAAACTACAAACACGAGTAAAATAGATGTACAATAAACTACAATCATGATATGAAGTGATGTATTGTCTTTGTTTGTGTTAGAGTAAAATTACTCTGGAAATTAACATAATGAATAAACTGGCAGTACATTTTCTGTAATTTTACAGACTTAATTAGGGGCCAAGCACTGCAGGAGGGTAGGAATTGTTTTCGTTGGCATTCTTATTATTATTCCGTTTCTTCCATCGGATTTAAATGGCAGCCCATTTAACCATATGCGGGAAAGTTGTTTAATTTAACGATAATATAACGATAGAGGGCAGTGTCAACATGAACCACAGCCAACCTGAAGTCTCTAACTCAAAGTATCTCGGCCACCACTTGTCTAAAGTTTCACTTTTGTTTATCGTTAGAACTTTTGAACTGATGGGGCTATATTCAAATACACTCCATGACATCATTTTCCATCATTAATTTTTTTTTTTTGCTATTTTGATTTTTTGTAAAACCACAAATAAATAAATAAATTTTAAAAAATTAAAATAAAAAAAATAAAAAAATAAAAATAATAATACATTTTTAAAAATATTAAGAATAAAATAAATAAATTAATTAAAATAATAATAAATTAAAATAAATAAATACAAATAATAATAAATAAATATCGAACTCGTCCTAGGCCGTTTATCTGATTTTCACCAAAATTGAATCACATGATCTACAGACCATGCTGACCAAAAGTTATAGAATTCAAATTGATTAGACCAGGGCTGTCCAAACTCGGTCCTGGATGACCGGTGTCCAACATAGTTTATCTCCAACTTCCTTCTGCACACCTCCCTGGAAGATTCTAGTATGCTTGATTAGCTGGTTTAGTTGTGTTTAATTGGGGTTGGAACTAAGATATGCAGGACACCGACCCTCCAGGACTGGGTTTGGGCACCCCTGGATTAGACCAACCGTTTTTGTTTAACTTGCGAACAAATTTAACGTAGAGCTTGTGGAAAAAGGACTTAATATCTCCGTAATGCGTTTACATAACACCCACCAAGTTTGGTGTTAATATGACAACTATGGTCTGAGGTTATCTGTAGAGTTGTGGCGCACTGCCCCCCAGTGGTCTGGAGATACAAAAAAAAGGTTTTGTTTTTTTTTTTGCTTAGAACTTCTCTACCGTTTGTCTAAAATTCAAAAAATTGGTCTCTTTCCATCTAGCAGATCATGCAGAGTCTGCGGATGTCCGACATTTCCAGGTCAGCCGTTTTGTCTGTTTTCCATTACATACTTCACATTTATTCAAAAACTCATTTCACCTTGTCTGATGCTCCTTACTAACCTTGTTGCTTTTGGCCTCTGGACTGCTTTGCTCATTCTGGCTCTGGACTACTTTGCTCATTCTGCCTATGAAGTGCTTGGCCCCTTAATTGCTGCTTGCAGCTATATTTCTTGAACAACATCCTGCATCAAACTACTAAAATGGCAATAAAAGTCACTTTTTTAAACTGTATAGTTGAATTTACAACATCAAAAGTCGACAGAGCAGAGATCAACATCCCATAATGCAATTCACAACCATAAATAAACAGACAACAACAAAATACAGAACTTCTTAATTAATTAAGTCTAAATTTACAGTGTATATTAACACTCAATTTTGGTCATATCATCCAGTACTACTTTAAACTTACTGACTACTTTAATTTAGCATGCACTTTTTCTTCAAATATCTAGTGTAGTAAGGAATCGTTGCCCTCATTTCAGTGCAAAAATGCTATCATAAATAGTTCCACAAACACCACAGTCTTTGTGCGTTCTTGCGTTTTCTCCTTTCATGCTCTCGGCTCTCGTTTCTCCCACGGCGGCCAAAGGCAAACCCAATCAAGCGCTCCTGAATGGACCAATTGTTGAGAGACTCGGGACAATCTAGAGCTCACAAAAGATCCATGAACGAGCTTCATGTGGAATAAATATGCATTAGACGCTCGCCAGGCGGCCCAGCAGGGAGCAAAGGTTTACTCGGAGAGAAAAATCACAGGCAGGTGGATAAAACCCACAAAGCACATACTGTCTGAGATACATTTATTAAACTCCTGATTAGCACTAAATAAAGATAACATTATAATAATAATAATAATAATAATAATCTTTAAGTTAAATAACAAATGTTTTAACAAATAGGCAAAAAATATTTTCATTTTTGTATTTGTAATATATTGATTTCATAAAAGAATGTTCATTAAAAACATTTCTAACAATTAATTAACAACAACGGAAATGCTATTATCATTTTAGCTTCTTTGTGTAATTGTAATTTAATATTTTTAAAGTCTGAAATAGTTTTATAGCTTGTTTTCTACTTTTTATTTGAATTAACTTTAGTAAGTCATTTTTTATTTTCTATTAAACACTTTTTATTTTAGTTTTAAAAATTTAGTGCATCAATTTCAACTTAATGAGAAATATTTAATTGTCAATTACCTAAAAAAGGTTTTTAAAGTATTACAATCTTTAAAATTCCCTATATTCATTCATTCATTTTCTTTTCGGCTTAGTCAAAATTCCCTATATATAATTTGTATTTCGGTCACACTTTTTTTGATGGTCCGTTTGTTGAATTTAAGTTACATTGCAACTAATTCTCATTAGATTATAAGTAGACTGTTAGGGTTGGGGTTGGGGTTAGGGGTAGGGTTCGTAGACATGTACTTGCAAAGTTTCTTATAGCCAGTTAAATGTCTGTCAAATGTCTGTATCAACAGATATTAAGCAGACAGTCTACTAATACTCAAATGGACCATCAAAATTAAGGGTTACCTGTATTTCTAATAATTTATGGGGGGTTTTTTTAAAGCAAATGAGCATATATTACTTTAAATGTATCGATTTAGCAGACACTTTTATCCAAGGTGACTAACAATAAAGGGAAGAATCACTTTAAATCCTCAAAGAGTAGATGTAATGCTGACAAGTCTAAGTTATCAAGTCTAGAAGTCTAAATTTTATTTATTCATTAATTTGTTTGTTTGTTCGTTCCTTCATTCGTTTGTTACTTTGTTCATTCATTCGTTACTTTGTTCACTGGTTCGTTCATTTATATTTTTGTCAGGCAAATTAAATTTGATTAATGCACAAAATTAATGCATTATTGTGAAATTCATTTAAATCCAAATAATCTGATTAATGGCTGGTATCAGCTAATGAACTGAATACAGTATGTATTAATACAATTAATTAGTTATTTTAGTAGGTGCCACGGTGGCTTAGTGAGTAGCACGTTCGCCTCACAGCAAGAAGGTCCCTGGTTCGAGCCTCGGCTGGGTCAGTTGGCATTTCTGTGTGGAGTTTGCATGTTCTCCCCGTGGTTGCGTGGGTTTCCTCCGGGTGCTCCGGTTTCCCCCACAGTCCAAAGACATGCGGTACAGGTGAATTGGGTAAGCTAAATTGTCCGTAGTGTATGTGTGTGAATGAGAATGTATGGATGTTTCCCAGAGATGGGTTGTGGCTGGAAGGGCATCCGCTGCGTAAAACAAATGCTGGATAAGTTGGCAGATCATTCCGCTGTGGCGACCCCGGATTGATGAAGGGGCTAAGCCGAAAAGAAAATGAATGAATGAATGAGTTAGTTATTTTAGTAATTAGTCGTTTTAGGGTAATGTCTAATATGTTTTTTTTTATTTTTGTTTTAGTAATTACACCTATTTCAAATAAATAATATTTTATAAAAAAAATACCTTATAAATTATCTAAATATCTAAAAATATAATTCTTTTTATGAATTCGAACGTTTCAAATATCCAATATAATTTTATTTCTAATAATGTGATGCTTTAGACGTAAATCAGCATGTTATTTTTGTCATGAACATGTTTACGTTAAACAAATTAAATAATAAACATAAATATGAAATACGTATTATGTCAAAATAGTTTGCTCAATGGCCAGTATAGCAGCTATTGAACTGCATGTGTATTTATGCAACACACAGTAAAACTCTGACTGTCTCGTTTCTCTTGAGATGCTGCGTGCTGAACTCTGAAAAAACACCGAATACAAAACAAAAGAGACAGGCTTCATTAAAGAGAGGAAACCCTGAAAGAGCACAGATCCTCCCCCTGAGCCCAAACACTCGGCGAACACCAACACAATGACGTGCAGAAATACAACAAGAACAGCAGAACGACTGAAAACCAGCAGCTTTAACTAAAATAATCACAACACTAAGCCAGCGTCACATAAAGCTAAACTACGCCGACTCCATTTAATTTTTTTATATTTATATATGTTTTTCTATCTATTTTTCAATAGCAAAAAGTAAATAATATTGTGATGAATGTGATTAAGTCTGTTTGACAACTCTCATTGATAGATAGATAATTAAATATGACATTAAAATCACCCTTAGTGTCTGAAGTGATTCACTTCACAGGTCTCAAACTCAATTCCTGGAGAGCCGCAGCTCTGCACAGTTTACTCCAACCCTAATCAAACACAGCTGATTCAAATAATCAAGGAATCAAAAGAGTCTTGAACACCTTGATTAGCTGTATAAGCTGTGTTTGATTAGGGTTGGAGTAAAACTGTGCAGAGCTGCGGCTCTCCAGGAATTGAACTTGAGATCTACGCAGTAAGGCCCCGTTTACACTAGTGCGTTTTAGTTTTAAAACGGCGTTTTAGCATGAAAACGATCCGCGTCTACACTAGCGTTTCTGAACATATCTCTGTACACACTACTCCACCAAAAACGTATATCACGTGACCATTCGCGCACAAGTATAAACAGGAAGCATGTGTCTCGCTCTGCATTCTACATAGGGCTTACTCCACTTGAAACGCGAGCGATTAGCGAGTGCTGGAACAGTAGCTTGCGTCTTGCGAATATACAGTATGCAGCTGTTGTAGTAAAAAAGGCAGAGTTTAACTGCACAATGGTGCCTAAAACGGACAATAGTGCAAACAACGCTCCCATTTCTGTGTCCGTGTTGTTGTTTACAGTGAAGGCTGGTCTGTCGCCTTCCGTTGGCGTTATAGTCATGTGATAGGGGCTTGACGAATAAGGGAAGGTTACGCAATGACCCAAAAGCGAATCTCAGCAGACACGCCTCCGTTTTCAAATGTCTCCGTTTTCCAAAACCACACTGAGACGGAGCAGCAACGGTTTAGAATGAAAACGGCCTCTCCAGCGTTTCCAAAACGCTCCCTTTTTCAGGGCTCGAAAACTCTGGCTCAGTGTGGACGGATGGCGTAACTGTAACAAAACGTATGCGTTTTAAAACAAAAACGCATTAGTGTAAACAGGGCCTAAATCATATGCTGCGTCCCAATTCGCATACTATCCGTCCTAAATTGTTTTTAAAAATAGAATTAGTATGTCCTAAATCGTAGTTTGTTGAAAAGAGTATGCCAAAAATTCCCGAATGGTTTACTATTTCCGGTCAAAATGTAAAGTGTAGAAGCGTCCATACTCTAAACCGCTGATATTGCCCACAGTGCATTGCGCATTAGACGTGAATTTGATTAGAACTACAAAACTGAATGAAAAGTGTAAACAAACTACAAACATGATGGACGCTCGAGACCAACCATCAAGTAGAGAGGCTTCGGTAAAGATGTTTGTATGACTGTTAATACAGGGTTCAACGCTGGATTTTTGTAATGGCCCAATCAGGCCAGTGGTTCAGATTTTTACTTGCCCTACCAAAATTTTCACTGGCCCCACCAAAAAAGAAGTTAATAGCTATTTCTTAGCCACATATTTTAAATAATGTGTCAAAAATAATATCTGTGAATCTAGAGCAATTTTTTTTAAATGTTAATAAATATATAATGAGCAAAATTCAAAGTGTTATGCAAACAAAAAGAGCAGTAGGGAAGTTCTAAATTATTTAAATAAATAATTATTTATATAAATTCTTCATTTTTTTCGTTGTGTGGTACAATGTAAGTATCTGCTTCAAGACGTTAGAAAGAGACGTTTTCTTTTAGCCTCATAATTTGATGTTGCCGTCTCTTCGCTGGACTTGTTGTTAGCAGGTTATGGAAAAACTAACATGCTCAACACATCCAATAAGATAAGAGGTACTGAAACGCAATATAGTGTTTACGGCATTGCAGAAAATGTAGCATCTAATGACTTTAAAAAAAAACTGTTTCTCGATTCAAAGACTGTATTTGCTCGCAATTGACAAATAGTTGCAGGGAAATTAAACATTAGTATCAAGGCAGGGCCAGTAATGATCCTGAATACTGTCCCAGGCATCTCGCATGCTGGCACCCGGCCATCGGGCAGTCCTTATTGTTGAGCTCTGTAATATCTAGCCCACTGGAGATTGTTTAAATTGCGTTGTCTGTGTTATATTTCATCTGCAACAACAATACTGAACTCATATAAAGACGTGTTTGGACATTAACGTCTGAATGCAGAATTATCCAAACACCTGAGGAGATTCCTCTGCATGAAAGACTCATGAATGGGAGATTAACCTGCTGCTGCTTTTCCAATGAGGTAGGAAATTAAATACGACAGAAATGTGGATGATTGACAGGGCTCTTAATTAAGCAACACAACGATCTGCTAACGAGGAGTTGGTAGCATTATCTGATCGGTAAGATAAATTGTGAGGACAGCGGGTTTCTCAAAAGTGGAAGTGCTCATAATTGGTTAAATTTAAAGTGCAGGGAATGGGAGAGTACATCAAATTATTTTATTACAATCCTATTTGCTCGAATAACAAAAGAAAAACTCCACAAAGTCTTTCAGAAAAAGGAGAACAATAGTGTGAGACTGATAACGGCAGCCAGAAAAGGTCAACGTCAAATTTACTGTCCTGCCCTCATAAACACTGCATTAAAAACACCTCACACAAGCGGTAATTCGTTATTTGTAATTTGACGCTAAGATAACGTAAATACATATTAATATAGAAAGCATTTGAAACTTTCAAGGATTTAAGATGCTGATGACCATTACATGTTTGGTAACAGTCTCGTGAAAAGGGTCCATTGCGCAGTGGTCCAGCCCTTCTGATCATGTTTGGTGATCCTCTTGTTTGTGCAGATGATTCAGTGGGGCAGAAATGTGCTGCGCTGTAACAGGATCCTTATCTCTCATCCTGTGTGGAGCCTGACAGCACTGGACAAACATCAGGGCCTGACGTCAACTCAGGCCTTCCTCTGCTCTCTGTGAACCCACACTGAATGCTGGACAACTGCGCAGGATGAGGGAAGGTGGAGCACAGATGACCATTACACACAGGGCTGAGCCGATAAAACCGTATCGGTATTTATTGACTGATCACCATCGTTAAACGTTTAGATATTAAATTTAAACAAAATTAAAATTAAAAATAAAAATTTATCAAAATTAAAACGTTTGGTATGAGGTTTTGGTATGAAGCGCTAGTTTTATTAAAATGTGTCTGCTGAACGCGCGCCTTGGAAGGAATGCCAGTAAGCTTTGGGGTATTTCCAATCGAGGCACACGGCTTGCGTGCAAAAAAGAGAGTGACAAGCACGTGACGCGCTCGCATTTCCAAGGCACACCTAGTTGAAAACATCTCGACTTTCCAGAATGCTGCGAGCGCACCACTATACATCCAAGTAGAACGAACCAATCAGCTTCACACTTTATATGGAAGTTACACATTGGAGTAATAACGGCAGGCTAATTACCTCAAACAAACAGTGCATCCAAACACTACAGTGCTTTTACTCGATAAAACGTGTATCGAAACCGCAGCAATGGTTTGCCCGTGTGTCATCCTCTGAGGAAACGGTTGATGGTCACCTAGTTATGAAAGATGCCAGAAGAGTGCGAGCGCAAGGCACATTGAAAATGGTGAATGAAACCATGCACCGCACACGTTTACCCACTTTTAGACACAATACGTGAACAGGGTTGGCTTGTGTCATCACACTTCAGGTCAGAAAACCACATGAAAATGAGTGCTATGGCTAGCAGCAGTGAGGAGATTGTAAATAAAGGATGTAAGGATGTTGCCAGAATGGCTTTTTCTTGTGCATCCCAGCCACCAGCAACCCCAACTGAAAGATTTGTTAGCGTAGGGGGTAATGTCTTCATTCAACTTCACAATTTGTAACATTACAATATGTACTTGAATAATGATGGTTGGTCTCTTTAATACTTATGCACTTATGTTTCTTTTACTATGAGACATAGGAGACCAGATATTTTGTTTAATTATTTAGTTTTTTGACTATTAAAACTATTTGCATTAGTAATGTTTGATTAAAATAAAGTGTTTAAATAAATAATACATTCTAATATTCCTAAATGGAATATATACCCGAATACTTCTAGATGTCTATTTTAACTATCTAGACACAGAGTCTAAAGCTCATGGTGCAAAAGCATTAAAAGCGTGTCCGAATCCAATTTTGCTATTTTGATGACAGAAAAATACGCTCTGCGCCCCAGCGCATGGTGTAGCAGGGTTGTGCTTATTCTCTTAATGAGATATGGCTGTGTTTTGAGCATAAAGTGCATTAAACCAGTCTCATCTCCCATTCCCTTTAAGAGAGTTGCGTTGCGCCATGGCGGATTTGCTATTTACACGGCAGACTTTGTAAATGAAAAAACTGAACTCTTCAGTAGCGAGAAAACAGTTAAACAGAGCATCTGCAGCGTGTGGATAAAGAACGAGCCTCCTCTATTCAGCCTCTTTAAGTTCTCTTTACTTTACTTTTACTCTTTACTTTATTCCTCTACTTTGAAGTACAGAAATGGTGGAACCTCACTCCACTGCAGACATCCATTAGCCTACATATTTCATTTCATTTGTTAAGCACACAGATATGTTTCAAAACACTTTCTAAATTCAGTTCTAATTTCCAGCAAAGGAATAAATGAACAATAATAATGAAGTGTGGTCAAAGTGGAGTTATATTCAAACATACGTCCTATTCTTATCATCCATATGGTGCAAAACCTGACAGGTGGACAAATCTAAGCTTGTTTTTATTAAAAGCAAATATAAATATGCAGATAATAAATAATACTGTTAATAATAACAACATTATACAAAAACAAATTGTCATGAATAAACTGAAAAAGCCCCCCGAAATGAAGGCGGCATGCAGGCAGTGTTTTTTATATTTATGTAGAAAATATTCATTTTTGTAACATTTTAATCCTTTAAAGTTTTTCATGTGCAAAGATATTTGTGTGTTGCTGTACATCCTGTGTGTATTTAGCGATGTGTAAGCTTTTAAGGCCCACAACTAACTGACTTTAGACCTGCTTTCAGTTAGTCAATTGTGCAGTCTATTTTAGTTCCTCAAAATAGCAACGCGCCAGCAATGCGCCTTAACACACCTCCTTTCTAGACTGGAACACCCATGAGTCCACAAAGTGGTGCAAATGGATTTCCTATTTAAACAATGTAGCGCAAAATGGGGAAATTTAGGGTTGCGTTGGTGTGAAAATAGCAACAAATCACACCAAACACATCTTGCGCCTTATTGTGACAGGTGTATGATAGAGCCCTTAGACTCCCAAAAATCTATAAAGCACGGTTTACTTTATTTTTTTCTTTGCTACTGTATTTATCAATGCTTGTAATTGGTTTATTATATTTTATGCAGATGCACGTGCCTACTAATTCAACCCAATCAATCTACAATTTACAAATTCTTACCAAATATCTCACAGCAAAAAGGTCGCTGGTTCGAGCCTCGGCTGGGTCAGTTGGCATTTCTGTGTGGAGTTTGCATGTTCTCCCCGTGGTTGCGTGGGTTTCCTCCGGGTGCTCCGGTTTCCCCCACAAGTCCAAAGATATGCGGTACAGGTGAATTGGGTAAGCTAAATTGTCCGTAGTGTATGAGTCTGAATGAAAATGTATGGATGTTTCCCAGAGATGGGTTGTGGCTGGAAGGGCATCCGCTGCATAAAACAAATGCTGGATAAGTTGGCAGTTCATTACGCTGTGGCGACCCCAGATTAAATAAAGGGACTGAGCCGAAAAAAATGAATTAATTAATTCATTCATTCATAATGAAATTATTTGTAGTCTATAGTTTCAACTACCCGACCCGCACGGTCTTTGTTTTACCCATAACCCAATCATAAATAAATAAAGATAAGCTACACACAAATGACCACCTGTCAATCACTTTTTCCGCAGGACTCTGGCATGAATAGGCGGAGTGATCTGTGTCGTTATAATAACGTCCACTAACTCGGTTGGTAAAAAAGGTGCCCAACCAACAGGAACTAACCAACAGTACCAGAGGTTTACGCTAACATTACTGAGTACAAGCGTGAAAGCGAAAGACTGAAGCAGTGTACTGACGCTGAGACACGTTACCTGATAGATTCAAAAGACCGAAGCGTCGTTAGATAGAGACAAGATTAATTAAATATCAACTTTAACAACGAGATCCAGCGGAACATCCTTGATAAACTCAGAGGAGCTCAGAGGAGCACATGAATGTGTGTGTGTGGTCATATAGTGTGCGCTTTCAGAGGATGGAGGGCTGTTCAGAAATGCCAGATGAAACACCAGTGAGGATGTGGATAATTTTTGCTCTAAAATGCCATTTTAAAACTAAGACGTATCAGTGTAGACAAGGCTTAAGGCCCAATCCCAATTCTACCCCTTAGGCCTTCCCCTTACCCCTACCCCTCGTTATGCACGTTCATATGACGGGGTAGTGGTGTCCCAATTCTCTTTAGCTTGAAGGCGTGAGGCTAAGGGCAAGGGCTATACACCCCTTCGAACGAAGATTTTTTTTAGGACCACACTTAAAACAGAGGGGTAAGAAAATTTCCCAGAATGCACCTGCCACAACGGCAGGATAGCTGAACCCAGAAGTAAGGAGATCCACAAATTAGTATTTCTTGTCATTATTACGAATTTTTACGACAAACAAAACACGTTTTAATATATTCATAACCGCGTTCGTGTTTTACCGTCATGCTTTAAAAAAACGCAAAAAATCCTCTAAATTTCGCGAACTATAATCTATAATCATACCTCATGTACAGCAGTCCCACAACATTCTGACACACGATGACACTGGAATACCCTGTCAGTAATGTCTAGTGTCTGGGAATGAGCTTTTACAGTGTCTGCTATAATGTTAATGTTGTTTTCGTGTGTTTACACAGATAAATATGGCCTCTGTGTAAACACACAGTACAGTTACGATCTTATCGCCACATTAGATCGTTATGATAACATAATATACGCCTTCACTGATTTCCTGAAGATAAACACCAAAAAATAACCCAACTGGAGTAACTCCAGCAGTCGTGATCGTCTGATCTCATATGAAGCAAGAGATGGCGATGACATATGATGACGTGTGCAGGTGTTGAAGTGCTGGCCCAATTCTTAGGGGTAAGTTTTGAAGCACTTCCCCTTAACTCTCGGTTGTAAGGGCCAAGGGGAAGGGGAAGGGGTACAAAAATATAATTGGGATTGGGCCTAAGTGTGTATTTTTCGTGAGCGGGATTTTGACAGGGGTGGGGCGGAGGATCAGCTATGTCTCTCAGCATCGTGATGTCTATCGGCCATAGGCGATGGACGATTGTCACGGTTGTGGTGATTTAGTGAAAGGAGAGCGAGAGCAGCACAAATAAGGGTTTTATTTATAATAAAATGAAATAAAAGGCAAAATAAACTACCCCGAGGGGGAAAACATTAACAAAAAGGCAAAAACAAACTTGACTGGGCTGGCAGGGAAAGAGCAGGGCTGGACACGACAAGACTGAAGGATGATCGACAACGAACTGGCACAGGACAGCAGACATGAGGAGAATTTAAAGCAGAAATGATTAACAAACAAACAGGTGAACATAATAGACTAATAATTAGGGTGGAGCTAGACAATAGACGGGAGAGCACATGACAACACAGGCCATGTGCTCACATAAAGACTAGAACACGCAGCCAATGAGAGAACTCTTTAACTGCGTGCACCACAACAGAAGACCGAACACAAGACACAAGCACATGTTAAAATGAAAACATCTTACCATGCGCTCACACATATGCAGCGCGCATGCTTCATCTCAGCGCCATCCCAAACCGGAACCAACTAGACGGAGACGCTGAGAATGAAACAGTGCGATGCCGACACAACAAGCAAACACCAGGACGAGAGCGCGTAATCGCGAACACGCCCAGACCCCACACGCCCGTATCAAACGGGAGTGTGCACGGTCCAAGCACGCCCACAATTGCCACTCATACATAGACACAATGACAACACACAGGACTAGACAGAGCTAGTGTGAGGACTCTGCCACCAAAGAGAATTAACAAGACAGGAGTGGCAGAACCCTGACAATGATGGCATCTTCTATGGACCCAACCCTACCAAATAGAGGCATTCAAGCCATCTGGTGAAATTTTACTCAATATAGCAGAAAAATAAAACACGCAATGTCGTTTTTTCCAATATTGAGCAAGCCCTAGCACAGCAGTTATCAATTTTGAGCCACCAGCTATAAAGCCATTTTTACATCACAACAACTACTGGAACACACTGTCACGCAAACACACGAAACAATAATCTGCTGCTTTAGCCTTTGTGAATGCTGTCTTGCTCAACACTTTACACTTAAGCAGGTACTTAACTTGCACATTAGATAATACACCTTACACTTTAGTCAAAATACACTGATGAAGGAACACCAATACATTTACAGAGTTTGTGATGAAGATTAAGCTGTTTCTTCGTACGAAATAGGTGTGAGGATTGAAACGGTTATTAGTTTGAATAAGTTTTTCTCAGATGCATCAGGACATGATGATGAAAACAGGAAGTGAGAGGCGAACGCAGCGTTTCTGCCAGACTGAACCCGTTCGCCTGTAAAGCGGATGAGCAGAAGCAGATGTGATCAGACGTTCACACGGACAGCACAGAGCCAAATCACATTCACAAGAGGAAACTACTGTAATAAAAGACCCCTGCTTCACATCAAACGCACACTGACACACACATACACTGAGTTCAGTGCTCACCTGTGCAGCAAACATGTTCAGGTGAGAATCACCTTGGTTGTTTTCCTCACTTATTTATTATATTCTTATAAGGGCTGCACGATATTGGAAACATCGAACATTATATATTGTTATTCTGCGATATATATTGCGATTTGAATACAACTGCAAAAATATTGTGACTTAATATATCTATTTGGAAAGAATTTATAATGTTAGATTATAATTAGGATGATTCTGCAGTGGGAGTGCATCTCCATAAAATCTAATAAACAATGTATACAAACTTTGGGTCCCCTGACACATTTTTGCTGTTGTTTGTGCTACTTGCAGTGCGTTTCTCTATATGCATGTGTTGTGAGTATTTTCATGCTCGTGTTTAGTCGGAGAATGATGATTTAATGTTTACTATTTGCATCTGCATAAGATCTAACATAACAATCTATGATCTTTTTTTACAGTAAATAAAGGATAAAAATAAAAATATTTCAATAAAATTAATTGTATAAGGTCACAAATGGTACAATTTCTTATATCTGAATGTTTTTTAAATCATTGTACAATCAAAGGCATCAAAATCACATGCAAATGATAAACTATAATACAGACTCAACATTGCATATATCCTGCGATGTGACTATTGCAGATGCATATTGATCGATGCTGAAATGATATATTGTGCAGCCCTAATTCTAATGTTCAAATGTGGAAGGCTCATGATCTTCACTGGCCATTTTTAATATTTATTGTTTAATATTATTAATATTATATTTATTGTATTAATAACATATTATTTGTACAATTTATTTGTTTTTAATTAATTTCTTTATTTATAAATTTTGTTTATAAGTAAATAATTGATCATTTTCATTTTATTTTGTATCATTTTGCATTGTTTGCGTACACAGGTGTAGGTGTGTGTAAATATATATATTTCATTATCTAATAATTGAGCATTTAATGCAACTCATAATTTTTTACTATTTAATATTTTAAGAAACTGTTTTATATTCAAATTTATTTTGCATTATTACTCATAAAATAATATGTATATACACACACTTACACACAGTTGAAGTCAGAATTATTAGCCCCCCTTTGTTTAGTTTTTTTCTTTTTTTATATATTTCCCAAATGATGTTTAACAGATTCAGGAAATTTTCACAGTATGTCTGATAATACTTTTTCTTCTGGAGAAAGTCTGGTTTGTTTTATTTCGGCTAGAATAAAAGCAGTTTTTTATTTTTTAAAGTCAATATTATTAGCCCCCTTAAGCTATTTATTTTTTCTAAAGTCTACAGAACAAAAACCATCATTATACAATAACTTGCCTAATTACCCTAACCTGCCTAGTTAACCTAATTAACCTAGTTAAGCCTTTAAATGTCACTTTAAGCTGTATAGAAGTGTCTTGAAGAATATCTAGTCAAATATTATTTACTGTCATCATGGCAAAGATAAAATAAATCAAAGATTAGAAATGAGTTATTAAACTATTATGATTAGAAATGTGTTAAAAAAAATCTCTCCGTTAAACAGAAATTGGGGAGAAAAATAAACAGGGCGGCAAATAATTCTGACTTCAACTGTATGTATAAATTTTTCTTTGTATATTAATTTATTCATTATATAATTGATGAAATTGTTTATATTTTAATAGGTAATTCAGAAATCATTTTTAGAAGTATCACATTTGTTTATTATTTATCTAATAATTTACTTATTGTATTAATCAAATTAAATGAATTTAATTTATCAATTGTTTTGTTCAAATGTATTTAGCATTAAAACAAAATTCTGATATATGATCAGAAATATTAAATTATCCATATTAAAAATCAAATTCACAATATTTATGTATTTTAATTGTTAATTTAATCATTTAATAAAAGTGTATTATTGTTATACGTCATATTAATAAACTATTATCTGTACATTATTTTATTACAGTTATGTTAACATTATCTAATTCAGGGGTGCTCAACCCTGTTCCCGGAGATCTACCTTCCTGCAGATATCAGCCTGTAGTTATCAAGTGCTGTTCAGGTCCAAATTAATTGGTTCAGGTGTGTTTGTCCAAGGTTGGAGCTGAACTCTGTAGGAAGGAAGATCTCCAGGACAAGGGTTCATCACCACTGATCTAATTTGTATCTGTTCCTGTTGAATTGTATTAATAATAATTAATGCACATTATCAAGTGTTTTATATTCAAATTTATGAGTAAAAAAATATACCTTTTACAGCCTATTTTTCTATTTATATGATATTTAATTTTAATGTTATATAATCTCAATTCCAAATTACCTACATTTATTATTAATAATAATAAATTAATGATTATTAAACATTTAATTTCTTTTAATTGTTCATTTAATCGTGTATATATTTCTATCATATTTATAATATTTTAATCAGTACATTAATTTATAACTGTTATTTTCTAATTATCTGATTTTTACCTATACACCTGTTCCTTTAGTTTAAATCAATCATTCTTATAAATTCTTCATATATTTAAGGTTGCATAAATCAGATAAATATGAAAACAGAACACATAGCTCTGAGCACATCTTGATTACTTGCTATGAAAATAATTCAATTAAAAATCTCCAAGATTTAATGTCATGAACTTGTCAAATTTATTCATAGCGACTAATGCCAACTCAGAAATGCCATAGATTTTTAGCAAACTAACATAAACCTGCAGTGCCCGCGTCACCAAAACACACCCTAGAATATACATCTTAAACTGCAAACACAGAAGCTGACACGACATTGAGAGTATGCATAAAAATTAAATCAATATATTGAATTAAAGCAATCAGCCTCATGACTAGTCAGGAATTTTCATCTATTACACACATCGAGGGGTGAAAGTTCCGGTATGTGAAAGATCAATCTGAATGCTGATTACATAACAAGCCATAGTAATTATGTTTTGAATTATCTTTATCTATTAGAAAAAGAATGGAAGATAAATGTTACGTAATATACTACATTGTAAAATGAATATGGAGTATAAATATTAGTAAAAACAATAATAAAGAAACAATAATAATAATAATAATAATAAATTGAAAATAATATAATTGATAATTGGATGATTGAAAATAGTGCATATGTAGAGTATATCATTACAACACAATAAAATATTAGATATACACTATAAAAATTATGGTCAATTAATCATGATAACATGTTTTTAGCTCATTGTAACTAATTAAACTAAGTTAGTCGTGTTCTAACTTAAATTTATAAGATAAGCAAGATGTTTTAAGTCAGTTTACTGTATTATAAAAGTTTAATGAACTTTTATAATACGTTAATTTGATTCAGCTTAAAAATTTAAGGCAACCACGATTTTCATACAGTGTAAGAATAAAAAAAAAGAATAATTGTATAATTATTATTATTATAAAAGAATTGCTAAAAAAAGACCATTTCTATTAATATGAAGGAATTTTGTACATATAATCAAAGTATCTAAATACTGCTTAATAAACAAAAAATTTTAATAAAAATCATTGTGTGCAATACACATTTAACTAACAAAGAGAAAGAAAAAAAAAAAGAAAGAAAGAAATTACAAAAGAATTAACAAAATGAGGAAAGAACAAAAGAGAGAAATACAATAAAAAATAAAGAAAATACGAAAAAGAACAAAGTGAAGAAAGAATGAAAGAACAAAATACAAAAATAAACAGAAAGAGAAAGAAAGAAAGAAATGGAGGAACAATGAATGAAAGAAAAAAATTATGAATTAGTGAAAAAATAAAGGAAACGACAAAAGAAATTACAAAGAATTACCAAAATGAAGAAACAAAGAACAAAAGAAAGAAAAAGGACAATTAATGAAAGAAAATAAGAAAGAAATGCCAAAAGACAATACAAAAGAAAGCGAACAAGAAAAAAAACGAAAGAAAGAACAAAATTAGGAAAAGAAAAAAAAGAATAAACAATGAATAAAAGAAAAAAATGTAATAAAAAATAAAAGAAATGACAAAAAAAATACAAAACAAAGAACAAATTGAAGAATGAAAGAACAAAAAGAAAGAAAAAGAAAGAATGAGTGAAAAAAGAAAGATGAGTGAAAAAAGAAAGGAGTGAAAAAAACAAGATAAAACGAAATAAAAGAAAAATAACTAAATAAAGAAGGGAATGAAAGAAAGCACAGAAGGAAGATAAAATGAAAAAGAATGAAGGAAGGAAAGAGAGAAAGAAAAAATAAAGAATGAACAAAAAAATAAAGGAAATGACCAAAGAAATTACTAAAGAATTAACAAAATGAAGAAAGAACGAAAGAAAAAGACAATAAATGAAAAAATACAAAGGAAAGAACAAAATAAAGAATGAAAGAACAAAATTAAATAAATTTATGAACAATGAACAAAAGAAAGAGAATGAAAGAAAGAAAGAATGAATGAATGAATGAATGAATGAATGAATGAATGAATGATACAAAATTTTAAAAAACTAAGAAATAACTAAAGAAAGGAGGGAGCAAAAGAAAGAACAGAAGGAAGAGAAAACAAAACAACGGAAAAAGAAAGAAGAAAAAAATGAATGAAAAAAAGAAATGACAAAAGAAATCACAGATTGAAGAAAGAAAGAATAAAAGAGAGAAAGACAATGAATAAAAATACAAAAGAAAGAACAAAAGAAAGAAAATGAACAAAAGAATGAAAAAAGAATGAATGAATAAAAAATAAAAGATAATACAAAATAAAAAAAAACAAAGAAAAGACATAGAAAGTGAAGTAATTGAAGGAAATCAAGTAGAAGAAAATCAGGGCAGCACGGTGGCACAGTGGGTAGCACAATCGCCTCACAGGAAGAAGGTCGCTGGTTCCAGCTGGGTCAGTTGGAATTTCTGTGTAGAGTTTGCATGTTCTCCCCGTGTTGGTGTGGGTTTCCCACAGGTGCTCCGGTTTCCCCCACAGTCCAAACACATGTGCTACAAGGCAATTGAATAAGCTAAAAATTGGCCGTATGTGTGTGAAGAGCATTGGGTTGCAGCTGGAAGGGCATCCGCTGCGTAAAACATGTGCTGGATAAGTTGGCGGTTTATTCCGCCGTGGCGACCCCAGATTAATAAAGGGACTAAGCCGAAAAGAAAATGAATGAATGAATGAATGAAAACGTACCTTTTCTATGATTATTGGCTGTTTCAGTTGCTGAGCTGATAAACATGCTCCAGTGTGCAGATGAAGAGATTTCAGAGTTGCACAAAAGTGATTATATAACACCCACGCAAAGACGCTTACAGCTGATGAAGGCCAGAGACTGACCCTCTGAACCGGCCAGCTGCTTACAGCATAAAGGACACGTCTCTTTAAGGAAATGAACCCGTTTACTTCTGCTGGTTTGTGCTCTTTGAAGCATCACTAATACGTGCAAGACGAGGTTCAAAGTTCACTTTTAATTGTAACGAGGGATTTCTTTCACTCCGACGGGACCAGAAGTGTCTGATCTCTGTTGTTTTATGATGTTCAGCACTTCTCTGATGTCGCTGGTGAGATAGTGTAGATGCTGTGATGAGGACACGCAGATATGTTCATCAGTATCTGTGTGTTGCTTCATCTCTGTCCTCATCACAGTATCTGTCAGTAGCTGTGTTTACATGGTGTCTATGATCCACTTCAAATCAGACACAGGCCAATATGAGTAGAAAAAAAACACACATGTAACCACGTCAGGAAAATAATTGGCAAGATTGGATTAAAATTAGGGGGGCACGATGGCTCAGTGGATAGCACTGTTGCCTCACAGCAAGAAGGTCGCTGGTTCAAGCCTCGGCTGGGCCAGTTGGCATTTCTGTGTGGAGTTTGCATGTTCTCCCCGTGTTGGCGTAGGTTTCCTCCGGGTGCTCCGGTTTCCACCACAGTTCAAAGACATGTGGTATAGGTGAACTAAAAAAAGTAGATTGGCCGTAGTGAGAATGTAAAAATAATCTTCTTACTCGATGTAAATTTTTGACACGTTTTTGCACTGAAAATGTTCAAAGAATTAAATAAAAAAAATAGATATATACATATATACTAGAGCTTGCATAGACTAGTCGACTAGTCGAGCGATCGACTACTTCAACCACTAGTCGGCGCTCTTAGAAACAATCGACTACTCGAGCGTGCATTTATAAATGACATCAAAACGACAAACGTGTCCAACTAACACCACGATCCAAGGTTAAAGCTTCCAACTACAACTGAGGATTAAATTCAAGATTATATTCACGTTATCAACATCAACACTAACACCACAGGGAATCCTCTCGAAGTGTAATGAACATCGGTTTCCTCTACTATCCAGGCAAGCGAAATAATTTCTTGCTATCCCTGCCACCAGCTCACGAAGTGAAAGAAACATTCTTTATTCGGCAACACTGTAACAAGGCAGAGAGCAAGCCTGCATCCCTCTCACGGATGCGCTTGTACAAACCAGCGATCTACGATCCAAAGACTGTGGCTAGAGAACGAGAGCGGATGAAGTTGGATTCTATTCCTTATTTCTGTCGAAAACATGGTATATATAAAATGATTAAATTGCAAGACGCGCTTTTTATTCATAGTTGCGTTGCTGTTTTTTTCTATGACTTTTAAATATGAAATACATTTTCCTGTAGGCTACATTATGTCTGCATGTTAAAACATCATGCAGTCGTTTGTTTACTGTGTCTACGAATATTTTATTTATTATTTTAATATATTTTTTTTATTTATTTAAATAAATAATTTATATATAAATAGTTTATTATTTATTTTCCGTTTGGCTGTATAGGCTATTGACGCTTGTTGAACTATTTCATTTCTGAACCAAAATAATTTTCATTCTTGTTTTCACTGCTCGAAACTTAAATATTAAAGTTATTTTTTTTAATCAGACTACTTGTTGTATAACATACTAGCGCGCACATGGTCATTTGCATAATCTTTATACCGGTTGAAGTAGGCTAATATATTCGTTCCTTTTGCTATTTTAATAACTGTTGAAACGTTGCCGATATTAAATAATTGAATGAGATTTAGCCTAACGCAGAATAATTTTATTAATCTTTTAATTTGTTTTATGAATACTGCTTTATGAATATGAGTTGCAAGATGCATTTTAGGTGTCGGGTGTGGCTACTTTTACTTTCTATAGCCTAGATTAAATGTATAATTAAAATGTAATGATAACATACAACTTTTTTCTTTTTTTCTTTAGTGTTATTAATATATTATTTATTTCGTTGTGGGTCAGCTGTATTGTTGACGAGAACTATTTTTGTCTTTCTGAACTGGTTTAAGTTCACTTAGTTCTTATTACTGCTGAAAACATGTTAAATAATAAAGTTACTGTAATAACTTATTAAAGTATTGCAGGATGAACAAGCGTTCGCTTCGCATATACAGGAAGCTTATGACGCAGGTGTTAAATTACAATGTTGCGTGCCTGCTTTTATTTTTAATTACTCTGTAACTAAAAGTAATATAAAGTCTTGACAATTTATGTTAGGCCTATGAAATCGATGCATTCGGCTATGAATTAATAAAACGTGTATTGAGGAGGATTTCTTCGTGTCTTTTTAACTAGTAGCTCGAACCACGGGTAGTCGAGTAACTCGAGTATTATTTTGAAAAAAAATCGATTAGCAGAAACTAGTAGTAGTGCAAGCCCTAATATATACATACATACATGTACATATATATACATACACACATACATACATACACTCTCATATGTAGAATGAATTCACATGCACTGCTCAAGTGTGATTTTTTTCAACAGTGTAAAAATCTTGATGGTTCAGTGGGTTTTGCCTATCCAAAGTGATGGATTTAAGTCAGGTGATTGGCTGGGCTTATACACCCTATGATCAGTTCATTATGATTGATACAAAAAGTTACAACGTAAATGTGGATAGTGTTGTGTAGAAGCTTGATCCCGGTTAAGAAAGGAGGGCTGATCATGGTCAAGAGTTTCAGGAAAACCTGCTTACACAGATCCACAAATCAGCAGTTACAAAACTGCAGGTCTGACAGTGCAGATTAGACAGTCTGCAGCATCTGTTCATATCTGCTGCTCAGCGAAAACAAGACTCGCTTCTGGAAGCTAATGAACTGTTAGAGAAATGTGTGAAATCTTCTTTTATTATGGGAATTAAGAAATTTCTTTTTATTGTACAATTCTGACTTTTCCTCTCAGGATTCTGTGTTTTCTGATAATATACTGAATTATGACAACAACTGTGGTTTTATTTCCCTCTGAATATCTCACAATTCATTTTTTTCCTCTGAATATTGAGTTTAATGCTCACAATTTAATAGTTTTTCCTCTGATTTTTTAATTTACATCTTGCAACTTTACCTTTCAATTTAGTTTTTCTCCAAATCTTCTAGGTTGGATTACTGTAATGCTCTGTTCACTGGCAGCCCAGCATCCTCTATTAACAAACTTCAACTAGTACAAAGTGCAGCCGCCAGAGTTCTTACCAGGTCTAGAAAATATGATCATATCACCTCAATTTTATCCTCCTTACACTGGCTGCCTGTTAAGCTTCATACTGATTTTAAAATATTGCTTCTTACCTATAAAGCTTTAAATAATCTGGCTCCTGTTTATCTAACCAACCTTCTGTCTCGCTACAATCCAACCCGCTCTCTAAGATCTCAAAACTCAGGGCTTCTGGTAGTACCCAGAATAGCAAAGTCAAGTAAAGGGGGTCGAGCCTTCGCATTTATGGCTCCTTAACTCTGGAATAGCCTTCCTGATAATGTCCGAGGCTCAGACACACTCTCGCAGTTTAACACTAGATTAAAGACCTATCTTTTAAGTAAAGCATACACTCAATACATCACACAGCGGTATGATGCATGAATGTGCTCCACGCATCTCCTTTATATACACTATGAACAGCAGCTACGCTAATTATTCTCTTTGTTTTCTATTTCCATCTGGGGATACTCATCCCGAGGCCCCCAGAGACTATGCAGCGCCACTGATGCGATCTAAAACCCACGATGAGATGATCCCAAGGTTTCATAATCCTGGACCAGGTTGTATCCTGAGCAGCTGCTGAGGTGCATGGAGGTGTAGTCAGCATGAGACTGATTCCTGTCTCCCTCCAAGGACAGATGAGTCTTGCTGAAGTCCAGCTTCTCCCAGCCTACGGCGCCTAGACTGCAGCTCTGCACAAGACGTCTGGCCATAGGAGAAATGGTCGTGCCCAACTGAGCCTGGTTTCTCTCCAGGTTTTTAATTCTTCACTTTCGCCAATTGGTGAAATTTTTTCCACGCCGCTGTCGCCTCTGGCTTGCATGGTTCGGGACCTGAAGAGCTGCGCATCGATGGATTTGCTGTTCAGTGTTTGGACTCTCAGTAGTGAATATTAAACCACACTGAACTGAGCTTAACTGAACTTTAACACTGAAAACTGGACTGACACTGTTTCAATTTACTATAATCTTCTATGTGAAGCTGCTTTGACACAATTTACATTGTAAAAGTGCTATAGAAATAAAGGTGAACTGAACTGAATTGAAAAAAATCTCAGAACTGAAGATGATGAGTTTGTCTCACAATTAAATTTTATTTTAATAATTCAGAATTGTATTTCATAATTTATATTTTATGCTTTTGTATTTTATGATAAAAAGCTCAGAACTGTGAAATAAAAGTAGAAATTTAGCATTACTTCATGGCATAAGTGAGCATCAGTATTTCCATTTGCACAACAACACAAGAGTTTGAATAATCAAAAAATAACTTGCTGATTATTGGACCATGAGGTACTGCGTGTGCTCACAGGAGTAATGATAATAAAAAAACTAAATGAAAAAATTATCATTGAATCACATATTATTTGATGTAACATGCCTTTAATCGAATACACATAGTAGTAAGCAGGGATGGGTACTGAAAACTCTGTACTTTATTGGTATCGGTGCTAAAATATAAAAGACCGAAGTATCGATAAGCTCTGCTGTTAACGGTTCTGATATCAGTACTGGAGAATTATTGCTGAATAAACATTACTTACAGTAGCCAACCAACCTTTTCTAATTTGCGATATTTGATATTCGTCTGCACAGTTGGCAATCTCACATAAGAAATGCTCGTGTTTCGACCCAAACAGCGAGTGTGTCAAGTTTAAAAACCTTCGCTTTTTCCTGCAGTAGCCTAAATAAATTCATTCATTAATTCATTTTTTTTTGGCTTAGTCCCTTTAATAATCTGGGGTCGCCACAGCGGAATGAACCGCCAACTTATCCAGCATATGTTTTACGCAGCTGATGCCCTTCCAGCTGCAACCCATCTCTGGGAAACATCCATACACACTCATACATTACGGACATTTTTGCTTACCCAATTTACCTGTACCGCATATCTTTGGACTGTGTGGGAAACCGGAGCACCCGGAGGAAACCCACGCGAACACGGGGAGAACATGCAAACTCCACACAGAAATGCCAACTGACCCAGCCGAGGCTCGAACCAGCAACCTTCTTGTTGTGAGGCGAACGTGCTACTCACTACGCCACCGTGACACCCACCTAAATAAATCCTAAACATTAAAAATGCTTTTACTTCACTGTATTTAAAAATAAAGCCAGTGAATAGCCTAATATTAACTATATAATAACTTTATTAATCTGAGGCTGACTATTAAACTGCATTTTGCAACTCAAAGAGAACTGCAGGGAGCACACTGAACCAAGAAAGAACCCGACTTCCGCCAGAAAAGGCAAACATGTTGATTTTTCTCCAGAAGAACGGTTGAAAACTGTGAGTCCCTTTCCTTCAAACCATTGTACGTTCTTTTACAGGAATTTTTTTTATTGATTTGTTTTATGATTATTAAAAATGTAAAAATAAAATTAAGTGTTGTTAATTCTGTTCAATTTATTTAGGGTTTTTTCATTTAAAAAACACACAAAAAGTACCGATAAGAAAACCGTTAGAGTACCGAACCGAAAAAGAAAAGATGAAAAGGAGTTTTTAAAGACTTATAAAGAATGCAAATTAGTTCTTTTTGTGTTTAAAGTGTCTAGTAATACAAATGAAGTGTATGAAATTGTGAGATACTTACCAGAACGATTTGTTTTAAATGATTATGTCCATATACCTTATACTCACCTTCGACATGGTTTAAGCCATAGAGGGCGGAGTCACTCACTATAAATAGAGCGACTCACGCTCAGTTCAAGGTGGGAGTAGTAGGAGTTTGAAGTGTGAGTAGTGGCGTAAAGGCTGGTTGAAGAATTATTATATTAATATTTTGTATATATTTATTTTGTTACTTTACTGTATTTATATTTTATTTTATTGTTAATTTTTCTATATATTTTGATTATTTGGGGGATTTTTTAGATTGGATATTTTTGCACTGTAAATAAACGTACCTTTGCACCATAGTACTACATTGGCTAAGCCATCGTTTGTTTTTGTCTTGTTTCACACATACCCTAACAACGCCTCAGTGTGACAAGTGGTATCGATAAAAGTAGTAGTACCATTAAAACCTTAACAATATTCATCCCTGGTAGTAAGCAAAAGAGACTATAAAACAAAGAATTTTGTAATAAATTAAAACTTTTGACTATTGCAAAAATCGTTTTTTGACTTTCAAAGTTGACCTGAACATCACAGCATATGCAATGTTATATGTTTTAGGGGAAAGGATGCATTTTTCATCATTAATTAATTCATTTTTCTTTAACTTAGTCCCTTATTGAATGCACCACCAACTATGTTTTACACAGCGGATGCCCTTCCAGCTGCAACCCAGCACTGGGAAACACCCATACAATCTTGCATTCACACACTCATACACTACGGCCAATTTAGTTTACCCAATTCCCCAATAGCACATGTGTTTGGACTGTGAGGGAAACCCGGAGCACCCGGTGGAAACCCACGAACACAGAGAGAACATGCAAACTCCACACAGAAATGCCAACTGGCCCAGCCGGGACTCGAATCTGTGACCTACTTGCTGTGTAACCACTGAGCCACCAAGCTGCATTTTTCATTACGACATGTAGAACTACAGTTTATGTTTGAAGTGCTGTAATCATGAGTACCTGTAAACAGCAGTATAGCTCATTTGTCTAAAGCTTGTGATTAAACTGAACCTACAAACAGAGTAAATGCTGGGTAAAAGGTCTAACAAATTAGAGGAAAGCTGCACATGTGGCAAAAGCCAGTGTGGCCGATAACACACACCCAGTGGTTTGAGCTTTTTATGGTTAACCTTTCCAGATAGGCAGCACAACCAAAATTAAGATATAACAGCAGAATGTTAAACAGCATTTCAGAAAAATTCTGAATGATTTATTTTTACGGTTATTCTAAACTGTTTTATATCGGTGTCTTTTTTTTGTGTAAAGTGCTTTGAGAAATAAGTTTTAAACACGCTATATAAGAATAAATAATAATTATTATTATTATTATTATTATTATTATTATTAAACATGTCCATAAAACTTTAAAAAATCTTTAAAAGGGACAGTTCACTCCCAACAAAAATCTGCTCAAAATCTTCTTTATTGTTCAACTGAGTGTATGGGTGTTTCCCAGTGCTTGGTTGCAGCTGGAAGGGCATCCGCTGTGTTAAACATAATTGGTGGTGAATTCCTCTGTGGTGCCCCTGATAAATAAGGGACTAAGTCGAAGAAAAATGAATGAATTAATGATGAAAAAAAAAGTTGACCTACATCTTGGATGACCTGTAAGTGAGTAAATTAACAGGAAAATTTCAAATTTTGGGTGAACTATCCCTTTAAACGCCATAAAAGAAAAGTTAAAGGTCTGGAATACGTGTAGTGTAATGTTTTCTGTGTTATATTGAAATCAATGACACATCTAATGAATCTTTGCCTTTATATCGCGTCCTCGTTTATTCTGGATAACAAAAAGGAACATATAAGAGGACTTGTGCAGCCTAACAGCACAAGATTTTCATACAGACTGCAGATATCACATTTAAAGGCAGAGAAAAAATCCAGAAATATATCTCCATGTGAATCTGCAGTTAAAAGCAAGTTCAAACAAGCTCAATTTGCTCTGCTGTTTACAGAAGACGTTTTTAATGTAATAAATCAAATGTTTTTGTAGCCATATGTTGGGTGAAATCCTGTCTGTAGATATGAATATTTATTGTCGCAACTTAATGAAAACAGAATAATTTAATTGATATTTTAATTGTAAAAGTGTAAGAGACATCCTGAAAAATGTTATTATTCTTTAAATAAGGTCTGATTATTCTGTTCGCTCACTATTCTGCCGCCCTTGTCGGCCGCCTAGGTCGCCTCTATGGACGCGCCGGCCCTGAACACACGTCGGCCACAACAGGAAATAAAAAAAACTGCCACTGCGTTAAATTTGTTAATTTTTTTAACGGTTTAAATATTTCAAATTAATCGGCATGCGTTAACGCGCTA
>CAIGQQ010004820.1:2354505-2371895 GCA_903798035.1 Danio albolineatus | reverse complement strand
ACACACACACACACACACACACACACACACACACACACACACACACATGTTGGTATTGGTGGTTTATAAGGACTCTGACACCAACAGACATTCTCCTGAAGCTTTGCAAGTACATGTCAACTTACACTAACCAAACCTAACAGTACACTAACACTCGATTGACTATTAGTTGGCATGTTGTTGCAATGTAACTTAAAGTCAACAATATGCATTGAAAGGACCGTCAAAATTAAGCGATACAAATTTCTGCCCTCATAAACCACACTGCAAAAATGATTTCTTACTTAGAGTCTTGTTTCCAACCCAAATATCTACAAATTCTTCAATCAAGAGGGATTTTTCTGGAAAAGTATTGTAGTCAAAAGCTAATAAGTTAAAATTAAACAGGTTTTTCCCAGGGGCGGAGTGCAAAATGAAGGATTTTGAGTTACAGCGGGGCCCCCCTCAGAATTAAAGGGGGGCTGCAGTGGTAGGGCTGGGGGCTTGTGCACGCATATGATTATATATTATGATATATTATGATGAAGTGAAGACCGGGGGGACGGCGTGTACAGGCCCCGTCCGCTACGCCACTGCTTTTTCCTTTAAAACAAGCTAAATAATCCAACAGTGGGGTAAGGAAAATGAAGGAAGAAGATTATTTTACTAACCCAAATGAAAGATAAATTGGCATGTTTTAAGGAAAAGCTCACTATTTGTTTCTCATACACTGTAACATGGACACTTATATGGACACAACAGTAATTGTAATCTGCTTTTTAATGATTTTGATCTTTAATGCGAGGATGTTGGTTGTGTATTAATGGCTTGATGTAGAAATATTATTTTTTGTATGTTTATTTGTGTAACTTTGTATCTTATTCCTATTTTATTTTGTTTTTTGGATGGTGTTACTTTGTATTGACGTATGCAGAAAAAAAGTAAAACATTAAATTTAAACAAGAAAATCCTTCTTGTTTAAGAATTGGTGGATGTTTGGACTACAAGTTGATTGTAAAGAAATGCAGGACTCCACACAATTGCTTCATGATGTCCATATACAAATCTCTTAAATAAACAAGTTGTCCAAAAAAAACAAACTTAAGAATAGTGTTGTTTCAAACTCATTTTAAATAAGCAGCTTGAACAAGCAGCAAAAGTCATTTTTTGAGTGAGACGGTACACTGTAAAAAAAATTGCAAAATTCCACACGATTAATTTTGTGTTGTCCTGACACAAGTCAATTAACTTAACAAATTTTGAACAATATGTTTTTATGTTTCTAGAAAATGCTTCTTGATTTAATAATTGGTGGATATTTGGACTAAAGTGCACACTCCAAAAACTATTTTGCTGCTTGTTCAAACTACTTATTTAAAATGAGCTGAAACAACACAATTCTTGAGGGTTTTTTTGGGACGACTTAAATGTTTTATGTTCAATTTACTTAAAATAGTAAAAACAATTAAGTAAACAATCAATTTGTGTTAGGAGAACATGAAAGAATTGTGTGGAAGCATGCATTTTTTACAGTGCACTGAAACAAAATGGTGGGTTCTACACAATTCCTTCATGTTGTCTAAACACAAATTGATTTGTTTTGACTTGATTTGACTTAATTGTTTTACAGAGAATTGAACATAAAACATTTAAGTTGTCCCAGAAAACCCTAAAAAATTGTGTTGTTTCAGCTCATTTTAAATAAGTAGCTTGAAAAAGCAGCAAAATTATTAATTTTATCACTATTTACAGTTATAAAATGTGTTTATAACATTAACACACGTTAAAAAATGTAAGGATTGCAGTTTGGTACCAAAATACTTTAATTAATTTTCCATTTAAATCTTAAGACTTAGTCGCTTTATCCATTTTTGAACTGAACGTAATTTCTGAAAAAATTATTCTGATTCAATGTATTTTAAAATGCGTCAGAATTAGTAGGGTTTTTTTACATTCATATGTTACTCTTATATTAAACATACACTGTAAAGAAATGCTGGGGTTCACACAATTCATTCATGTTGTCCTAACCCAAATCGATTAAGTTAACTTAGAAAAATTTAATTGGATTGAACATGAAACAATCAAGCTTTCCAAAAAAAAATACATAGGAATTGTGTTGTTCCAACTTATTTGAAAATAATTAGTTTGAACAAGCCATTTTTGAGTGCGAGAGAAAAGCTTTAAGTGCACTGTAAAAAATGCAGGGTTCCTCACAATTCCTTCAGGTTGTCCCAAAACAAATCCATTCAATTAACTTAATCATTACAGTGGATTGAACATAAAACAATTAAGTTGTCCCCTAATCAAATCTCAAGAATTGTGTTGTTTCAACTCATTTTAAAATTAGTTTGAACAAGTAATTTTTTGAGAATGAGACAAAAACTTTAAGTGCACTGTAGAAAATGCAGGGTTCCAAACAACTCATTCATGCTGTCCTAGCACAAATCACTTAAGTTAACTTAACTAATTTTAAACAGTATTTTTACGTTTCTAGAAAACGCTTATTGATTTATGAATTAGTATTTGGACTAGAAATACACTGTAGAAAATGCAGGGCTCCACACAACTTATTCACGCTGTCCCGACACAAATCCATCAAGTTAAATTAACAAATGGAAGTGGATTGAACAAAAAACAATTAAGTTGTCCCAAAAAAAACTTAACAAATGTGTCGTTTCAACTAATAATTAGTATGAACGAGTCATTTTTTGAGTGCGAGATAAAAACTTTAAGTCAGGGGTACTCAAACTCGGTCCTGGAGGGCCGGTGTCCTGCAAAGTTTAAATCCAACCCCAATCAGACACAATCAAGCTCTTACTAGGCTTACTAGAAACTTCCTTGCAGGTGTGTTGAGGCAAGTTGGAGCTAAAATCTGCAGAGCACCGATCCTCCAGGACAGAGTTTGGACACCCCTGCTTTAAGTGCACTGTAGAAAATGCAGGGTTCCACACAATTCATTCATGTTGTCTCAACACAAATCAATTAAATTAACTTAATCATTATTACAGTGGATTGAACACGTGTCCCCCAAAAATCTCCAGAACTGTGTTGTCTCAGCTCATTTTAGGTAAGTAATTTGAATAAGCAGCAAAATCATTTCGCGATCAAATGCAGGTATTATTTACGTTTCTTAAAATGCTTATTGATTTAAGAACTGGTGGATATTTGAACAAGTAATGCTCTGTAGAAATAGCAGGGCTCCACACAATGCATTCATGCTGTCCCAACACAAATCCATTAATTTAAATTAACTTAACAAATTGAAGTAGGTTGAACATAAAACAATTAAGTTGTCCCAAAATATACCTTAAGAATTGTGTTGTTTCAGCGCATTTTAAAATAATTAGTTTGAACAAGTCATTTTTTGAGTGCGAGACAAAAACTTTAAGGTGCCCAAGCTCGGTCCTGGAGGGCCGGTGTCCTGCAAAGTTTAGTTCCAACCCCAATCAGACACACCTGGCTAGCTAATCAAGCTCTTACTAGGCCTTCTAGAAACATCCTTGCAGGTGCACTCTCAGAAATAGAGATACACAAGTTGTCACTGGGGTGGAACCTTTTCAAAAGGTACATGTTTGTACTTAAAGGGGCCATATTTGTACCTCAAAAGTTTATATTAGTACCTAAAAATTTTAAGAGGAACACTTCTGTACTCTTTAGGTACTAATATGTACCCTTGAGGTATTAATATGGACCTTTTAAGTGCAAATGTGTACCTTTTGAAAAGGTACCAGCCCAGTGACAGCTCACGTACCTTTTTTTCTAAGAGTGTGTTGAGGCAAGTTGGAGCTAAAATCTGCAGAGCAACGGCCCTCCAGGACCAAGTTTGGACACCCCTGCTTTAAGTGCCTTTTAAAAAATGCAGGGTTCATGTTCAAACAACAATTACTTCAGGTTATCCCAAAACAAATCAATTAAATTAACTTAATTGTTATTACAGTGGACTGAACACAAACAAAGTGTCCCCCCCCCCAAAAAATCTCAATAATTGTGTTGTCTCAGCTAATTTTAAATAAGTAGTTTGAACAAACAGCAAAATCATTTCTCAGTCAAATGCAGGTATTATTTACGTTTCTAGAAAATGCTTCTTGATTTAAGAATAGGTGGATATTTGGACTAGAGGTGCACTGTAGAAATAGCAGGGTTCTACACAAGTCATTCATGCTGTCTCAAAACAAATTGATTAAGTTAACCTTACAAATTTAAGTGGGTTGAATATAAAACAATTCAGTTGTCCCAGAATTGGTCCAATTTCAGCGCATTTTAAAATTATTAGTTTGATATCAAGTCATTTTTTGAGTGCGATACAAAAACTTTAGGTCAGGGGTGCCCAAACTCGGTCCTGGAGGGCCGGTGTCCTGCAAAGTTTAGTTCCAACCCCAATCAGACACACCTGGGCTAGCCAATCAAGCTCTTACTAGGCTTTCCAGAAACATCCTTGCAGGTGTGTTGAGGCAAGTTGGAACTAAAATCTGTAGAGCAACGGCCCTCCAGGACCGAGTTTGGACACCCCTGCTTTAAGTGCACTGTAAAAAATGCAGGGTTCATGTTCAAACATCAATTCCTTCAGGTTATCCCAAAACAAATCAATTAAATTAACTTAATCGTTATTACAGTGATTGAACACAAAAAAGTGTGCCCCCCAAATAAATCTCAAGAATTGTGTTGTCTCAGCTCATTTTAGAGAAGTAGTTTGAACAAACAGCAAAATCATTTCGCGATCAAATGCAGGTATTATTTACGTTTCTTAAAAATGCTTATTGATTTAAGAATTGGTGGATGTTTAGAATAGAAATGCACTGTAGAAATAGCAGGGCTCCACACAACTCATTCATGCTGTCCCAACACAAATCAATTAATTTAACAAATTGAAGTAAGTTGAACATAAAACAATTAACTTGTCCCCCCCAAAAAACTTAAGAATTTCAGCACATTTTAAAATGATTAGTTTGATATTAAGTCATTTTTTGAGTGCGATACAAAAACTTTAGGTCAAGGGTGCCCAAACTCGGTCCTGGAGGGCCGGTGTCCTGCAAAGTTTAGTTCCAATCCCAATCAGACACACCTGGGCTAGCTAATCAAGCTCTTACAAGGCTTTCTAGAAACATCCATGCAGGTGTGTTGAGGCAAGTTGGAACTAAAATCTGCAGAGCAACGGCCCTCCAGGACCGAATTTGGACACCCCTGCTTTAAGTGCACTGTAAAAAATGCAGGGTTCCACACAATTCATTCATGTTGTCCTAACACAAATCGATTAAAATAACTTAATCGTTATTACAGTGGATTGAATGCAAACAAAGTGTCCCCCCAAAAAAATCTCAATAATTTTGTTGTTTCAGCTCATTTTAGACAAGTAGTTTGAACAAACAGCAAAATCATTTCTCAGTCAAATGCAGGTATTATTTTATGTTTCTACACTCTAAAAAAAAAGGTGCTAAATAGCACCAAAACTGGTTCTTTGGTCGTAACGAGGGGGGAACCTTTTTTGGTGCTATACAGCACCTTAAAAAAATAGGTGCTATATAGTACTTTTGTCAAATGGTGCTATATAGCACCTATATTTTAAGGTGCTCATAATGTTACTTTACCCTTTCCGCAAATAAAACCGGCATAAGAGTTATAAGAATTAGCCATAAGTGCTTACCAGTAGTATTGGTGCTATATAGCACTTTAACCCCCCCAAAGAACACAGAAAAACCTTTATGGTGCTTTAAAGGTTTTTTACACAGTAAAAGTGCTATATAGCACCATAACCACCTCAAAGAACCACTGAAGAACCACTGAAGAACCTTTATGGTGCTTTAAAGGTTCTTTACACAGTAAAAGTGCTAAATAGCACCTCAAATATCGCAAAGAACTTCTGAAGAACCACTGAAGAACCTTTTTTTTTAAGAGTGTAGAAAACGCTTACCGATGTAAGAATTGGCGGATATTTGAACAAGTAATGCACTGTAGAAATAGCAGGGCTCCAAACAACTCATTCATGCTGTCCCAACACAAATCAATTAAGTTAATTTAACAAATTGAAGTGGGTTGAACATAAAACAATTAAGTTGTCCCCAAAAATCCTTAAGAATTGTGTTGTTTCAGCGCATTTTAAAATAATTAGTATGAACAAGTCATTTTTTGAGTGCGAGACGAAAACTTTAGGTCAGGGGTGCCCAAACTCGGTCCTGGAGGGCCGGTGTCCTGCAAAGTTTAGTTCCAACCCCAATCAGACACACCTGGGCTAGCTAATCAAGGCTTTCTAGAAACATCATTACAGGTGTGTTGAGGCAAGTTGGAGCTAAAATCTGCAGAGCAACGGCCCTCCAGGACCGAGTTTAGACACCCCTGCTTTAAGTGCACTGTAAAAAATGCAGGGTTCCACACAATTCATTCATGCTGCCCTAACACAAATCAATTAAATTAACCTGATCGTTTTTAATATGGATTGAACACGTGTCCCCCCCCAAAAAAAATCTCAATAATTGTGTTGTTTCAGCTCATTTTAGACAAGTAGTTTGAACAAACAGCAAAATCATTTCTCAGTCAGATGCAGGTATTTTTTACATTTCTAGAAAACACTTATAGATTTAAGAACTGGTGGATATTTGGACTAGAAGTGCACTGTAGAAATAGCAGGGCTCCACACAACTCATTCATGCTGTCTCAACACAAATCAATTAAGTTAACTTAACCAATTTAAGTGAGTTGAACATAAAACAATTAAGCTGTCCCCCCAAAAAACTTAAGAATTTCAGCACATTTTAAAATGATTAGTTTGAACAAGTCATTTTTTGAGTGCGATACAAAAACTTTAAGTCAGGGGTGCCCAAACTCGGTCCTGGAGGGCCGGTGTCCTGCAAAGTTTAGTTCCAACCCCAATCAGACACACCTGGGCTAGCTAATCAAGCTCTTACTAGGCTTTCCAGAAACATCCTTGCAGGTGTGTTGAGGCAAGTTGGAGCTAAAATCTGCAGAGCAACGGCCCTCCAGGACAGAGTTTGGACACCCCTGCTTTAAGTGCACTGTAGAAAATGCAGGGTTCCACACAATTCATTCATGTTGTCTCAACACAAATCAATTAAATTAAATTAACTTAATCGTTTTACAGTGGATTGAACACGTGTCTCAAAAAATTATTTTGCGATCAAATGCAGGTATTTTTTATGTTTCTAGAAAATGCTTATAGATTTAAGAATAGGTGGATATTTGGACTAGAGGTGCACTGTAGAAATAGCAGGGTTCTACACAACTCATTTATGCTGTCCCAACACAAAACAATTAAGTTAATTTAACAAACTTAAGTGGATTAAACATGAAACAATTAAGTTGTCCCAAAAAAACTTAAGAATTATGTGGTTTCAACTAATAATTAGTATGAACAAGTCATTTTTGAGAATAAGACAAAAACTTTAAGTCAGGGGTGCCCAAACTCGGTCCTGGAGGGCCGGTGTCCTGCAAAGTTTAGTTCCAACCCCAATCAGACACACCTGGGCTAGCCGACCAAGGCAACATCCTTGCAGGTACGTTGAGGCAAGTTGGTACTAAAATCTGCAGAGCACCGGTCCTCCAGGACAGAGTTTGGACACCCTTGACTTAAGTGCACTGTAGAAAATGCAGGGTTCCACACAATTCATTCATGCTGTCCTAACACAAATCGATTAAAATAACTTAATCGTTTTTACAGTGGATTGAACACGTGTCCCCCAAAAAAATCTCCAGAATAGTGTTGTTTTAGCTCATTTTAGATAAGTAGTTTGAACAAACAGCAAAATCATTTCTCAGTCAAATGCAGGTATTTTTTATGAAACACTTATTGATTTATGAATTGGTGGATATTTGAACAAGTAATGCACTGTAGAAATAGCAGGGCTCCACACAAATCATTCATGCTGTCCCAACACAAATCAATTAAGTTAACCTTACAAATTTATGTGGATTGAACATGAAACCATTAAGTTGTAACAATATTTTTTATGTTTCTAGAAAATGCTTCATGATTTAGGAATAGGTAGATATTTGGACTAGAAGTGCACTGTAAAATCAGCAGGGTTCTACACAATGCATTCATGCTGTCTCAACACAAATTGATTAAGTTAACTGTTTTTAAAGTGGATTGAACATAAAACAATTAAGTTGTCCCCCCAAAAAAAATCTCAAGAATTGTGTTGTTTCTGTTCATTTCGATTTCAGTCGAAGTTAACTTAAACTTGGACTGAACATAAAACAATTAAATTGTCCCTAAAAAAAACTTAAAATTGTGTTTGAACAATCAGCAAAAGTCCTTTTTTGAGTGTGAGACAAAAACTCTAAGTAAGAAACACATTTTTTGCAGTGCATCAAAACCAACACACACACACACACACACACACACACACACACTCACTCACTCACTCTTCTCTATTGTCCTTCCTCTGTCTGCGGCGGCACATTCTCCGCTCCATCTCCCGTCTCTGCTGCTGCGGCTGCACTGTTTATGCTGTTGGCGTTCTGCAGGAACTTCCTCAAGTCCTTGAGCGCGGGTCTGAACATCTGAATGAGGGCCAGCAGAGCGGCCTGCGTGCCCTCCAGAGCCTGAGCCTGTCTCTCCTGAGCGCAGGCCTGGGCCTCCTGCGAGCGCCGGATCATCTGCAGCAGGTCGTTCTGGTTCTCCAGGTGCTGGGCGATCTCCCGCACGTGCAGGTTGGTGACGCGGTGCTCCTGCAGCAGTTTGGCCGAGTTGAGGGCGATTCTGCTCTTCAGTTCCTGCGGTTTATTGGAGCATTCAGCCTGGGCGGTCAGCATCTCCACCGGAGCCTCTGCTGTTACGGTCACTGGTGTCTCAGTGGTGCAGTACTCCACCATTCCCTCCTCCAGAGCGTGATATGTCGTCTCTGCTGCACACATGTGTTCGTATTTATGATTCATGGGAGATTTTCAGATTTTGGGCAATTGGGATTTTCATAACTTATGTTCTAGACTAGGGATGGAGAAACTTGGTCCTGGAGGGCTGATATCCCGCAGAGTAACTCTAACCATACCTGTCAACATTCGGATGTGAAAATAAGGGATCCCCCCCCCCAAAAAAATAAATAAATAAATAAATATATCCCCTTATTAAATTTGTCCTTCTGGAGCTGTTTCACGGTAAATAAACAGTTAAAGGTCAGTAATAATTTTTTTATATTATTATTTACAAAAGAAAATTCAATAGTATACGTTGGCAAACAGTTTAGCTTATTAAAATTAGCTGTTATAAAGAAATAGAATCAAGTTATCAAATCTTATTCACCTTTCCTCACTGTATAACTCACACATTATGAATAAAGAGCAGTGAATGAATCTCATTTATTTAGATTTTTTGTTTGATTACATTAAATAACAGGTGTCACTGTTATAAATAACAGAAGTTTACATCTATCGTTATAATGAAAGCATTCCATTGCTTTCGTAAAGTTTTTGCTCATTTAGGAAAAAATTAGTTGTGTTTGAAAAAAAAAAAACATTAAGATCGACATCTTTAGATGTTATTATTATTAATTATGTGTATATGTCTGTTCAAACACAAACACAAAACCCAGTATCCACTTTCGCTCTGCTTCTAATCGAGTGTACAGAATTCGTTTGGGAAACCACGTCTGTTTATCACTATGGAGCGCGTCAGCTAACAGTCACGCACCGCTTTATGACTGTTTTGAGGATTGCATAGGAGGAGCGACGGCACCTTTAATGAAAAGGAAAGGGAATCTCGCCGTTTTTACGTTTATTTCAGAGTGTTTCTTGCCTAAATAAAACGAAAGCACAGACAGATTCCAACAGATTTAAGAGCAAGGGGCGGCCCCTGGTGGTTTGGCGGTATGGGTTGTGTATAGGGAGGATCGGCTCTTTAATGTTTATTGACACCCGTCGGAGAACGACTGAAAATACGGGAGAAATACGGGAAAATACATTTACGGGATGATAGCGGGATAGAGCTGTAAAATACGGGAGAATCCCGGGAAAAACGGGAGGGTTGACAGGTATGAACTCTAACCCTAATCAAACTTGTCCTGTAGCTTTCTATTGTTCATGAAGACACTGATTAGCGGGTTCTAGGGTTCGTTCTTCGTATGTGGATTGCTCAAGCTGAATTTGGTTATTGACGATCTGACACGATCCAGGATCGTTTCATACTTCAAAACTCATCCGAAAGATGTTGTCATAGCAACAGTAGCTTAAACCTGCTCTGGATCAGCAGCTCATTTAATATAAACAGGATTAGATCGGCTCATTTCAAGCAAAGGTAATACTGAAAGTATGAACCCAATGCTGATATTTTCTTACAGTAGTAGTTAGTTACATAGACAGCAAAAATCCTGGTGTTAAATATACAGTGTGATTTTTTTGGTGTTGTTCAGTGTTAAAACCCGGGGTACATTTCAATCCACGAGTGTGAAAGAGCGTATATTTAAGAGGTTTTTTTTTCAGTGTTAAACTTTAACCCAATATGCAGTGCATTTGCCACTAATGAAGGGAAGTTTTTTTTTTTTTTTTACTCAAACCAGTCCTTTCGGACAAACAGGGATCAAACTAGTATGTTTTATGAGTCTTGATGATATAATAAATTATAAGTTATAATAAATTAATTCTCATCAGAAGCAATGTATGCACTCATTAGCTTATATACACATCAACTCTGTGAGTAATGTACAAATTTAATATAATACTCTTTGAAGGGTATAATAACACTCCAGTTTGGTGTAAGAATAAACTCTTACTGTGTTAAAATTAACTAATGTACAAATTTCACACTTTAGAAAGTGTTGATTTAACTCCAAAATAGAGGGAGTCATATGTACACCCAAGGAGTGTTAAGTTAAACTTTAATTGAGTTAAATATACACTGATTTTTTTTTGCTGTGTATGCACTCATTAGCTTATATACACATGCATAATCCATTAATGAATAAATAGATTAATGAACATTTAATAAATCAAACTGTTTTCGACATATTTGATCTCTGTTATCTGTCACATACAACAATGAATAATATAGGATAATATAGGAAAAAAAGTAATATATTAACACTTTGAAGGGTAACACACACTCCTCCATAACTCTTACGGTGTTAAAATGAACTCTGTGAGTAATGTACAAATTTGACACTTTAGAAAGTGTTATTTTAACTCCAAAATGGAGGGAGTCATATGTACACCCAAGGAGTGTTAAGTTGAACTCAAATTGAGTTAAATGTACACTGTTTTTTTTGCTGTGTACATTTGGGGAAATAGTACAATCATTAAAAAATTATATATACATTTATAATTTATAATAATATTTAATATTAAATAATTAATAATATTTATGTTTATATACATTAATTAAAAAAAAAATCTAAATAAAACGTATGCAATCTGAACTCCAAAATAAAAGTACAAAAACAGGGTGGTTCTTCCCAAGGGGATCAAGAGTACATTTATTAATACGAGCTTTTTAGATACAAATGTGTACTATTTTAAGGTACCGACCCAGCTTTAGTACAATTTCTGTATGATAACAGACATGCACAATATTCTACTGTTTTTGTGTGTTTGTTTGTTTGTTTTAATAAAGGAATAATAATGTATTCAGTCATGCACATGTTTTGACAGCTAATATGACGGTGATTTGATGCTTCGCATAAATTGCAGACACCTTTTCATTTAAATTATTTACACCGATTAAGAAACTTGAATAGGCCATGGCTACTATAATGAAGAAAATCTGATCTAGAATGTCAAAGTAGATAAATTGCTAAATACTCTCGACACATAAAAGTGTAAAGGCAAATGTGTAAAGTTATTGCGTATCATATTAAATGAACTGATTACTACAAATTTTATTTAATTTTGCTCACATGGATAATTGAATATTAATCAGATGATGTCATTAAGGATCGATAAATCTGTCCTTCACACCACACGTAGCAATCTCAGATCAGTTCATCCAGATATTTAATCTGATTCACAAACTTGTTTGAAGAACCAAATGAGTCAGAGATCAGTTATCAAGATTAAAAGATCCAGGATCTGTCAAATCATCTTAGATCATTTAAATGAGGTATGAAGAACGGACCCCAGGTGTGTTTGATTAGTGTTGGAGCAAAACTCTGCAGGACACTGGCCCTCCAGGACCGAGTATGTCCATCGCTGGTATAGACTAGTGGAAAGACATCTAAAATACGCATACACAAGTGTTTATTTTATAGCACTTTATCTGTTTGCATTTGTAGATTTAAACTTAAATACCTAGGGCGCTATTTTAATAATCTAAGTGCAAAGTTTAAAAGACATGGTGCAAAATCAGGGGTGTGTCTGTATCCACTACTGCTATTTTAACCCTCTTATGGCATAAATTTTTGTTTTACGAGGAAAAAAATATTTCACCCTAATTTTGGGGTGCTTGGGGGTCATTCATTCATTCATTCATTTTTTTTTCGGCTTAGTCCCTTTATTAATCCGGGGTCGCCACAGCGGAATGAACCGCCAACTTATCCAGCATTTGTTTTATGCAGCGGATGCCCTTCCAGCCACAACCCATCTCTGGGAAACATCCATACATTCTCATTCACACATACACTATGGACAATTTAGCTTACCCAATTCACCTGTACCGCATGTCTTTGGACTGTGGGGGAAACCGGAGCACCCGGAGGAAACCCACACAACCACGGGGAGAACATGCAAACTCCACACAGAAATGCCAACTGACCCAGCCAGGGATCGAACCAGCGACCTTCTTGCTGTGAGGCGAACGTGCTACTCACTACGCCACCGTGGCGCCCACTGTTTGGGGGTCCCTTATGATAAATCGATCATAAAATGTGCTCCCCTAGCCCCCCAACAGATTTTGGTTTGGTTTGTTGCCAGTTAGGGCACTAAAACACCAAGGTTTTCTGTAAAATATTATATGTGAAATGAGGTACAAACAAGCCATAAATACATTAGAAAAAGTCTTAATTTAGCTAAACAATATCAACAAGGCCAGCACAGTGGTACGGTGGGTATCGCTTTCGCCTCACAGCAAGAAGGTCGCTGGTTTAAGTCTCGGCTGGGTCAGTTGGCATTTCTGTGTGGAGTTTGCATGTTCTCCCAGTGTTTGCGTGAGTTTCCTCCAGGTGCTCACATCAAACTTAATGGAGGGCTGTAGCCCTGCAAGGTTTAGTTCCTACCCTGCTTCAACACAAGCCTGAAGAACTCAATTCATTTAATGAGGTGTAGAACTGTGCAGATCTGTGGCTTTCTGCAAGTTTAATTCGCATCTTTGAATGGAAACAGCTATTGTGACTCTTCAATCTCGCAGTCAAGAGGAATGGGCCCACTGAAGCTAAGCAGGGCTGCGCCTGGTCAGTACCTGGATGGGAGACCACATGGGAAAGCTTGGTGTTAGTGAGGCCAGCAGGGGGCGCCCAACCTGCGGTCTGTGTGGGTCCTAATGCCCCAGTATAGTGACGGGGACTCTATACTGTTCACTGAGCGCCGTCTTTCGGATGAGACGTTAAACCGAGGTCCTGACTCTCTGTGGTCGTTAAAAATCCCAGGATGTTCTTCGTAAAAGAGTAGGGGTTTAACCCTGGCATCCTGGCCAAATCTGCCCACTGGCCTCTGTCCATCATGGCCTCCTAACATCCCCATATCATAATTGGCTTCATCACTCTGTCTCCTCTCCACCAATCAGCTGGTGTGGGGTGTGCGGCCTGGCGCAAAATGGCTGCCGTCGCGTCATACAGGTGTATGCTGCACACTGGTGGTGGATGAGGAGATCCCCCCCATTGTGTAAAGCACTTTGAGCCCACAGAAAAGCGCTATATAAATGTAAGGAATTATTATTACTATTATTATTAACTGCTCAATCTTGTTTTTTACCTCCATAAAACACTTGAACATTTATTTCCTGTGAGCAATAGTATACAGTATAGCAAAAAATATATATATTATGGTGATAACTATACATTTCTGCAGATTTCCATCCAGAGGATGTTATTGTTTTAACAAAAGTGGTCTAACTGCAGAGTTGACCTGAGGCAACAAATGAAAAATTACCATTTTAATATATGGATAATAACAAAAAGTGTTTTTTCTCAATCAAATATGCTTCTTCACATATCCGTGCACGTCACACATATTTTTAATATAAAGATATTCAAATTTAAACATGTTAAAAAGTTAAATCTATCTTACATTCTGCTGGCAGTGTGCTCAAGCAGGCTATGGTGCCACAAATGGCTCTTTTGACCCCAGAGGACAGGTCAAATCAACACCCACCTCAAATTTCATTGGTCACCAACTTATTATTAGACTTTTTTGTGATATTTTATTTGTAAAAAATTTAAAGGAGGAAAAAACTGGTTTGTTGCCTAAGGGCAACTCCATGCCATAGAGGTTTAAGGATGGGAAAAACTGTCTGTGCAGCAGGTGCATGGCCTTAAAGGGCTCTATTTATTCCCTTATTGAGTTATGGATGTGTTTTGGGCATAACATGCATTAATCCAATCAGAGTCACTTCTCCCATTTCCTTTAAAGGTGCAGTATGTACGTTTGACACCCAGTGGTTGAACCAGGTATTGCACACCTTGTTCAAAACACACAAAAGCACAGGTTGCCAGATTGACGACACAAACAAAGGCTGATTTAAATCATGTTCTAACTAAAATATGTATTAAATAGGGCTGTCAAAAAATTAATCGTGATTAATCACATCCAAAATAAAAGTTTAACATAATATTTGTGTGTGAACTGTGTATATTTTATTATGAATATATAAATACACACATGCATATACTTGATAAAATGTTGGTTTATATTTAGATATATAAGAAATATATGTGTATGATACAAATTTTACATTTGAATATTATGTAACTACTTTAATGTAACTTTTTTATATATAGTTTTGGCTTCTATTAATGTGTTTATCACATATACATAATAAATATATATAACACACACACACATATTATGTCAAAACAAACTTTCGTTTTGGATGTGATTAATCACGATTAATTCTTGGACAGCCCTAGTATTAAATAGATTATAAACCTTACCATTTTGTGAGTGAGTGCATATTCTGTGCTTCTGAGTGGCTGTATTTAAATTTCTCTCGTTTCGTCTGGTGCAAACCGCTAAACTGCTCATCACTGCAAATCTCCTCACATGGCGTGTTGTTAGTACACGCGGTTACAATGTAACCTGCTCACCTAATGTTTATATCATTTGCTAATCAAAAACCACCTCATGTGGAACTCTGAATCTGTGTCTCATTTTAGATGCTGCCACTTACATACTGCACGTTTAAAGAATCATTACACTGACGAAGACTCATAGCTGAAACGTTTGTTTTTTCTTTTATCCTCTGATTAATTTCATGAATTATTGAGTGCAGACCTTCTTTTTATATTAAAAATATGTGCCAAACTGAAATCATACCTTCAAGAGTTTTTATCTCACACGCTGCTGCGGCCACTGGCTGGATGCCTGTGAAGAGACGATCATATTATACACATTTTATTAAGGTGTCTGATGCATTTATAAACTCAAAATGCAGATTACAACATACAATTTTCAAACAACAAACTATTTTCTTTAGCAGAATTTTGTCATTTGAATTTTAAGCTATTTCTGTCTCTTTAATAAAAATTTGATCACAAATAGCCTTTGTCTAATTCTGGTGCATTTACAGAAATGTTTTATTAATGTACAATGTCCGTAATTAACAAAATAAAAAGAGTAAGAAGAATTTTTTATTTTAGTATTTTTTTTAAATATTACTTGACATATTTATGAAAAAAACAAAACCTTTTAAATTACTTGTCTAGAAAATGCTTCTCGATATAAGAATTTTTAAATATTTGTACTACAAAAAAAAGACTCAAATTTGCGCACTGCTAACAGCATATATATATATATATATATATATATATATATATATATATATATATATATATATATATATATATATATCTGTCTTATATTTACTATACAAATTTAAAAACTTAATAACTACTTAATGATAACATTTCTGAAAAAACAAAAAAAAAAATTTCTTGAGTGGTTTTTAATCTTCTTGTTTATGTAAAGCACTTTGAATTTGTATGAAATGTGCTATATAAATAAACAAATAAACAAACAGATAAATAAATAAACAAATAAATAAATAATAAACAGATAAACTAACTAAATAAATAACTTGCCTCAATGAAAATTCACAAAATTTCGACACATTTCTGAAATCAAAACCATTTTTTATTCGTTTAGAAAAAGCTACTTAATAATATTTAGATATTTGGACAACAAACAAGACAAAACTCGCATTTTTGGTATCGTATGTTTCTAAATTGCCCGAGTAAAGACTCGCGCTGTCCACACGGTAAATTGCATAGTGCTAACGCAGGTATCAACAGTCTTTAAAGTGGTCACATTGTTGACTGCAGCGATCTTAAACATTATTTTAACCAACTTGATACTTTTTCAAACTAAATAAACTACTTAAAACAGGCCTTTTCAAGCCACCATAAAGTTTGTCCTCAAACTTTATCATCTAGTTTATCTATGTTGTTTTATTTTTTTTTATCACAAAAAAACAGCCTTTGTCTAATTCTGGTACATTAACAGAAATGTTTTATTAATATACAATGTCTTCAACTAAACAAATAAAAAAGATAAATTATTATTACTTGACATATTAGGCGACCCCAGATTAATAAAGGGCCTAAGTCGATAAGAAATGAATGAACAAATGACATATTATTTCTGGGGGGAAAAAAACACCAAAAATATTTGAATTCCTTGTCTAGAAAATGCTTCTCGATTAAAGAATTTTTGGATATATGAAATAAAATATTGTCTTATACTTACTATACAAATTAAAAACTTAATTATTAACTACTTAATCTTGACATTTCTGAAATAAAAAAAAATAAATATTTGCTTGTGTGATTTTTAATCTTCTTGTTTATGTAAAACACTTTGAATTACCATTTTGTATGAAATGTGCTGTATAAATAAACAAACAGATAAACAAACAAACAAATAATTACCTTGCCTCAATGAAAAACTCACTAAATTTGACATATTATTTCTGGAAATATTATTTAACTCGTTTAGAAAAAGCTACGTAACAATTTTATTATATTTGGACAACAAACAAGACAAAACTCACATATTTAGCAGTGTACGTTTCTAAATAGCCTAAGTAAGACTTGCGCTGTCCGCACCGTAAGTTATAGGGATCAACTTTTAAAGCTTTTTACTGACTTGCTTCAGTCTTTAAAGTGGTCACATTGTTGACTGCAGCGATCTTAAACATTATTTTAGCCAACTTGATACTTTTTCAAACTAAATAAACTACTTAAAACAGCCTTTTCAAGCCACCATAAAGTTTGTCCTCAAACTTTATCATCTAGTTTATCTATGTTGTTTTATTTCTGTCT